>QRFJ01000820.1:343652-427980 GCA_006176705.1 Cocos nucifera
GACCTAAACTCTAACTTGTCCGCTTGTTATCTTTTGACATGAGCCAAACAACCCCAAATTCTGAGATGACTCAGACTTGGTTTCTTATCATGCCATATCTCATACGGTGTGGTAGGAACGGTCTTAGAGGGAACCCTATTCAGTAGATAAATTGAAGTTAACAATGAATGTCCCCAAAGAAAATCAGGGAGGTCTGTGAAGCTCATCATGGATCGAACCATATCCAATAGAGTCCGATTTCTCCATTCTGAAACCCCGTTGAGTTGAGGTGTTCCTGGTGGAGTCCATTGAGAGACTATGCCATTTTCCTTGAGATAGTCTAGGAATTCTCGGCTAAGGTATTCACCTCCTCGATCTGATCGAAGAACCTTAATGGGTTTTTTCAGTTTGTTTTTCTACTTCATGTCTGAATTCTTTGAACTTTTCAAAAGCTTCAGACTTGTGTCTCATAAGATACACATACCCATACCTAGACAGATCATCGGTAAAGGTAATGAAGTAGACAAAATTGCCTCTAGCCGGCACATCAAATGGGCCGCACACATCAGTATGTACTAGGGCAAGGAGATCTGTGGCCCTTTCCCCATGTCCTACAAAAGGGAGTTTAGTCATTTTGCCTTGAAGACAAGATTCACAAGTTGGATATGACTCGAAAGTCAATGGACTCAATAGCCCATTTTTCTCCAATTTGTTGATCCTATCTTCTGCTATATGACCTAATCTCAGGTGCCATAGATATCTATCGTTTGGACTATCCCTAGGTCATTTGGCATTCACGTTTTGCTCGATAGTTAGAACAGGTACATCAATATGTAGCTGATAAAGACCATTAATAAGGAAACCATTTGCAATTTTATTTCTTTCATAAAGAATGTTACAATGGTCCTTAAAGAAGGTAATCACATAGCCTTCTAGTGCTAAGCATGAAACAGAAATCAAATTTCCTGCTAGCTGCAGGCACATAATAACAGTCTTTCAAAACTAAGTCTAAACCAGATGGTAATCGAAGAGGGTATGTTCCCACGGCCACTGCAGCAACTCTTGCTCCATTACCAATGCGTAGGATCATGTCTCCATCCCTCAGCCTCCTGCTATCCTCAAGACCCTGCATGGAAGTGCACAGATGAGCACTAGAACCAGAGTCAAGCACCCAACTGGATGCAGAAGAAATCGTAAGGTTAGACTCAATAACGAGCATACCTCCAGAAGGACCTTCCTTCTTGTTCTTCAGGGTGGCCAGGTAAGTAGGGCAGTTCTGCTTCCAGTGGCCGTCGCTGTTGCAATGGAAACACTTTTCCTTTGACATCGGCCTTTCTTCTTCGGCTCTGCCTTCTTCTTCTTTGCTCCTTCCACCTTCTGCTTTTTCACAGACTTCTTTTTCTTTTCATAAGACTTTCTTTTGGAAGAAGTCCGTTCCATAGCAAGAACTGAGCCTTTAGAACCTTTCATAGAAAGCTCAGCGGTGACCAGCATATTCATTAATTCGGCCAAGGAATTTTGAAGTTTATGCATGTGGTAATTCATGATGAATTGCCCATATGCATCAGTCAAGGATTGCAGAATAATATCATTCTGCAGATCCAAGTCTAACTTCACACCGAGCTTCTCAAGCTCTTCCAATGTCCTTGATCATCATCAGACAGTGATCTTGGACTGACTGCCCATCACGCATCTTAGCCTTAAAAAGTCATTTCGTGACTTGATACTTGGCTGCGCGACTCTGTTCACCAAACATCTCCTGCAGGTGAGCCAACATTTGGCGAGCAGTCCCGATATCTTCATGTTGGCGCTGGAGCTCATCAGACATCGAGCCCAACATGTAATATCTGGCCTTATTATCTTCGTCTATCCATTTTTTCAGAGATGCTCTCTATTCAGTGGATGGACGGGCTGGTAAGGTGGGAGGGTCCTGGTCCAATACATGGGTTAACTTCTCGAAACCCAAAATGATTTTGTAGTTCCTGAGCCAATCTTTATAATTGGGTCCGGTCAGTCTATGTGTGTCCAGGATACGTGCTAATGGGTTGGACGCAGACATTTTCCTATAGAGAGTCAAAGATTCTAGTTAGATACTGTAATTATGACTTGACCAATTTATTTAGAAATTTTATTTTTAAACAAATTAGCTTCCCACTATTTTCTCGGATCCCTACACTCCCTCTGTAGAGATGCAAAAATCTTCCATGATTAATGATTTCTAGTGGGTGGTGCGGTCTCACCAACTGACTCATCACCTCACCTAACAGTTATTGGTGATGGGTTAGCCAATGAGTGAACAACTCTTGTTCAATGATTCTCTAATCATGGTGCACCCAAACTTGGTCTCTAATTCATGAATCTCACCGTATCCGGAATATTGATCCACTCCTTAGTTAAGTCAGACCCACCATTTGCACAGACTGGATTCCTAATTGAGTCTCTCACCGTATCCAGAATATTGAGCCCAACTCATCCTCCAGCCCATAGCATCCAATGCCTAATAGACATGGTTGCATCTTTCGATGCAACTGAGCCACTGTATCCAAGCCGAGAACAATCAACCCCTAGGAAGGGCCCGCACATCTACAATGGTGGAAGACCTCAGACTTAATCTTTTCTTAGGAAGAATTGATTCAGGTCTCATTAAACTAGACTTGTCATAGTCATAACAATTATGACTAACCTAGTGGCATGGGTTAGCTCGGATTATTGACCACCTCAAGATCAGAACTGTGTCAACAGATATGGCCAGGTAAGTGAGATCGGTGGAAGGAATATGCCATTAACTCGTACAAGAATGCATTCAGATCGAGTAGCTTCCAATTAAAAACCAGTCGGTCGTATGTGCCAAACTTACCTTAGACACCAAATTGTTGAGTCAGAACCAATTGGGTTAGCCTACAATCCAGACTCTAACCTCTGAGCCTAATTAGGTCTTGCTTGATCGTGACTCGATCTTGACCCAGACTTAATCCTATTAGGCTGGTCAATTTAAGCATTGTTGATCCCATCTAACCAACTCTTGATTCGGTTTGATCAACCGCTTAGACCTAATTGAGCTACCCAAGCCCGAACCCAGTATTATGAATATGTCTTAGATCTGAAATTCTCAATTTTAGACCTAATTAATATTTCATAATCTTAATTTTTAATTAAGTAGGGTTCATAAACAAAATATGCACAATAAATCCTAGGGTTTCAGGATCTAGGGTTTTGCAGAAAGTAAGTTTTGGATTTCTGATTAAGGACGAATGCGCAGCACCCCTACACATCATAAGAACACCCCATCGGATGGAAGGAGAGGGCCTTTAAATCCTTCTTCATTCTTATGACCGGACGGCCAAGAGGAACGCCTTAATCAGGAACATGTAATACTACAAAATAAGTTTTAGATCTATATCATATATCTCATATACAAATTAGATCTAATCATGGCATATTTTGCATACATCTCATGTATCGAATCATGCATATTTTTCAGATCTAAATTATCTCATAATAATCTAAAAAATTAGATTTAAATTGATCTTATCAAAATAAACTCTAATCTAGACAACTATGTAGAACTATTCTACAACTAGTCTAGACATGCATCAATCATATCTCATATGATGTTTAAAATTAAATAATTTTTATTTACTATTTTTTAGATGTTATTATAATAATTATAATATCAAAAAATAGTAAATAAATAGATCTAAAATATGATTTAATCAAATTAAATTATAAACATGCAAGACTATTCTATAGAACTATTCTATTTTAGAACTAGTCATGCATATTTTCTAATCTTAGATCCAAATCATTTAATTTTAATTTTTTCTGATTTCAGATCTGATCACATCTTCATGTGACATCTAAAATCATCTTATTTTCTAATTAAAATAAATTTAAAATTAGATCTAAATACTTTAGAACCTTGGCTCTGATACCAGTTGAAGGAAAAATCCTGATTTTTCGGACCAGGTTCGTTCAGATCTGATCGGATCAAGAGATATATTTCAAAATTTTTTCTCTTTCATCCAGATTAGATTCGAGATGTTTCAGATATAATTTTTATTATTTTAATAATTAAAATAAAATCTAGATAAATTAAATCAAATTTAATTTACCTTAACGTAGGGTAATCCTATTATCCATTGATGATCCTGTAAGCAGTGGAAGGTTCTGGATCTAACTATGCAAGTGCCTGGCCTCTATCGGTATCCACTCAGACTAGATCTAGAGATCCTCTTCTTCTCTATCATGTCTCCAAAAATTAGATCTGAATCTAATTTGGAGGATCTTCAAAATACCTTTTGAAGATCTGCAGTTATCCTTTGCAGCAGCACAGCCTTCTAGCTTTCTGTCATATTTCTCTCGTCTGGATTGCATCAACTTGGATCCCAAACTCCTTTGGACACGGAGAGGAGAGGGAGAAGATGGACTTGGGATGGAAGAGGAGAGGAGAGGCAGCCTTGGGGCATGGGATTTTTAATTGATTTCAGATACTCCTTGAGTTGGGCGCAGGGTCTTATTTATAGACTATGCGTGATCCAACTCCTCTTCTTCCCAACCAATCACAATCCTTTATGAAATCAGATCTAAATCTGATTGGTGGGAATAGAGTCCCTTGGATTCCTCCTTAGATGGCACCTAAGACCAGTCAAACTTGGTTCTTAGGAGAAGTCTAATCGAAATCCAAAAAGGAGATGGAGTCCCTGTCCAACAGGGACTCCTGGGCACCTCTAGCTTGGGCACACGCCAAGGGTGGCGTGCGCCCTCCTCCTTGCCAGGTTCTGGTAGGGGGACAAGGCCCCCACCAGCTCTCCAATAGGTGTGCATGACATGTGGATAGAAGTCAAAGTATCAATGGTCAATATTTGACCAGTCAAAGGTCAACTTTTGACCAAAGTCAAAGGACGAGAAATGGCAGGTGACCAAAAATGGTAGGTATTGTCTTACAAAATAAGACAACCCTTTTCTGACCTGGACAAGCTCTCCAGTCAGACCATAGGTGAAGGCCTCTGAATTGAGCACAAACTTCCTTTGGCTCAGTAAGGACAACTATTTATGATAGTAAAAGAAGAACGTTAGGTTCAATCGAGTGCTAGCATGATTTTCTTGAACCTAATTGAATCTCATTCAGATCAATTGAACTAGATCAGTTCAATTGATGATCACCAGATTCAAACCCTTATTTGTGTGACCCTAGTTAGGTTCAGTTCTGTATGGTAATGGGATATGTCATGATCTCTATCATCGACATCATCGAAACTCCTTTCGATGGATCAGAACTCTTCTGATTCGAACAGCTAGAATGATCGATCATCTAAATCATTCTAATTGCTCCCAAAATCCACCAGTGACACCTAGCAGTATATGGTGGCAACCCATCAGAGCTGAATGCGAACCTCTTGGTGCAGCTACCTGTGTGATTAAGTTCTTCTATCTTGAGCCCCGATCAGATTAGGGTTAAGGTGAACTCGTCAAACCCTAGTCTCTGTCATATGATGTAATCATTCGATTCAAGTCCGATGTGAAAACCTAAATAGAAACTCTTTCTATTATTTCACTCTGCCATGGCCATGGGCTTCTGGACTTGATTCTCATGATCATCATAGGGCTGCTCCTCTACCACCGAGGTAGATAGATTCCATCTTGATGCAATCCAGTTCCTACAATGAACATGCTATAGCCAACATACACCTCAGGGTTCCGTATGGCTAGGAGATCGAGTTATGGTGTAGTCAAACTATAACACCCTCAAGGTGAACTGCCGATGCATCTCAGGTCAAAGAACCAGACACACTACTGCAGCATCGAGTCAGTCATTGACGAGAAGGTAGACTTCCTAATGACTACTCGAGGTGGTCACGCTCAGTGCCCTCGTTCTCTAACGAGTACCTGTACTCTCGCTCCGGTGTCTCCACACCATAGACTCAAGACTCATCTACTAAAGAGAAGCGATTGTACACCAACCTTCCAGATCAATCACCATCCTCATGATGATCCTATGGTTGGGAGCATTTTATGAGTTAATAATGATTGTTCATGTCTTAAATTTTCAACTCTTGAAAATATAAATTATCATTATCATTAACTCAAAAGATGTATCATAGACACTAAATACACATATGTGATAGAAAATAACCCATTTTATTGATAATAGTAAAAATTATAATTTTGCCCCTAGAAGTGTATTATAAGTGTCAGCCAATTCTGACTTTTAGGGCACGTATATCAAACAACGTGGCTCCTCCTCATTTTTGATGAAATCAAATATTTTAATCACATCATTAAAATGAGTGTTCCAGCTCCGAGATGCTTGCTTAAGTCTATATATGGATCTTTGCAGCTTGCAAACCTTATGATCATCATCACTGGATGTGAAACCTAGCGGCTATTTCATATATATATCTTCTTTAAGATATCCATTTAAGAATGCCGTTTTCACGTCCATTTGATATATTTCATAATTGAAATAGGCTGCAACAATAAGCAATGTGGGAATGGATTTTAGCATAGCTACTGGCGAAAAGATATCCTGATAGTTAATGCCTTCGCTTTGACTATAATCTTTTGCCACTAATCTAGCCTTGAATGTCTCCACATTTCCATCTGCACCAATCTTTCTCTTGAAGATCCATTTACACCCAATAGGTACTATACCTTCTGGTGGATCTACCAAGGTCTAGACTTGGTTTGAGTGCATCGAGTCAATTTCTGACTTCATTGCCTCTAACCATTTCTCAGAATCGATATCTGATATTGCCTCGTTATAGGTTTTGGGATCATCACCATGAACCCCATTACCTATGAGGAACATTTCCTCTACATCCTCTGAAACAATACCTAAGTACCTTTCAGGGGGATGGAAAATCCTTTCTGATCTACGAGGTGGAGGAGGTAGTGTATGGATTGGCTTAACCTGATTTGGTTCCATTTGGTCCTTAGCTCGTTGCTCTTGTGAGACTTTCTCATCGAGCTTGGTCTGCTTTTCAATGCAGCTATCTTGAATAAACTATTTTTCAAGAAAGATGGCATGTCGACTCACAATCACATTATGATCTTCTGGAATGTAGAAATAATATCCTAATGACTCTTTAGGATATCCTATGAATCGAACTCTAAAGAACCTAAAGTCTAACTTGTCCGCTTGTTGTCTTTTGACATGAGTCAGACAATCCCAAATTCTGAGATAACTCAGACTTGGTTTCTTACCATGCCATATCTCATACGGTGTGGTAAGAATAGTTTTAGAAGAAACCCTATTCAGTAAGTAAATTGCAGTTAACAAACAGTATCTCCAAAGAAAATCAAGGAGGATTGTGAAGCTCATCATGGATCGAACCATATCTAATAGGATCCGTTCCTTCGTTCTGAAATCCCATTGAGTTGAGGTGTTCCTGATGGAGTCCATTGAGAGACTATGCTATTTTCTTTGAGATAGTCTAGGAATTTCTGACTAAGATATTCACCTCCTCGATCTGATCGAAGAATCTTAATGGGTTTTCTAATTTGCTTTTCTACTTCATGTCTGAATTCTTTGAACTTTTCAAATGCTTCAGACTTATGTCCCATAAGATACACATACCCATACCTTGATAAATCATCGATAAAGGTTATGAAGTAGACTAAGTTACCTCTAGCCGGCACATTAAATGGGCCGCACACATCATGTGTACTAGGACAAGAAGATCCATGGCCCTTTCCCAATGTCCTACAAAAGGGAGCTTAGTCATTTTGCCATGAAGATAGGATTCACAAATTGGATATGACTCGGAAATCAATGGACTTAATAGCCTAGTTTTCTTCAATTTGTTAACCCTATCTTCTGCTATATGACCTAATCTTAGGTGCCATAGATACCTATCATTAGGACTATCCCTAGGTCATTTTGGTTTTATGGCATTCACATTTTGCTCGAAATTAAAAATAGATACATCAACATGTAATTGATAAAGACCGTTAATGAGGAAACCATTTGCAATTTTATTTTTTTCATAAAGAATGTTACAATGGTCCTTAAGAAAACTAATTACGTAGCCTTCTAATGCAAGGCAAGAAATAGAAATCAAATTCCTGCTTGCTGCAGGCACATAATAACAGTCTTTTAATACTAAGTCTAAACTAGATGGTAGTCGAAGAGGGTATGTTTTCACAGCCACGACAGCAATCCTTGCTACATTTTCGATGCGTAGGATCATCTCACCATCCCTCAGCCTCCTGTTATCCTCAAGATCCTGCATAGAAGTGCACAAGTGAGCATTAGAACCAGAGTCAAGCACCCAACTGGATGTAGAAGAAATCGTAAGGTTAGACTCAATAATGAGCATACCTCCAGAAGGACCTGCCTCCTTCTTCTTTAGGGTGGCCAGGTAAGTAGGGCAGTTCCGCTTCCAGTGGCCATCATTGCTGCAATGGAAACACTTTCCTTTGTTAGTGGTCTTCTTCTTCGGCTCTATTTTTTCCTTCTTTCCTCCTTCCATCTTCTACTTTTTCACAGATTTCTTCTTCTTTGTAAAATACTTTCTCTTGAAAGAAGTTCATTCCATAGCAAGCACTGAGCTTTTAAAACCTTTCATGGAAAGCTCAGCAGTGACCAGCATGTTCATAAGTTCGACTAAGGAGTTTTGAAGTTTATGCATATGGTAGTTCATGATGAACTGCCCAAATGCATCAGTCAAGGATTGTAGAATTTTGTCATTCTACAGATCCAAGGCCAACCTCACTCCGAGCTTCTTAAGCTCTTCCAAGTCCTTGATCATCATCAGATAATGTTCTTGGATTGATTGTCCATCGTGCATCTTAGCCTTGAACAGTCATTTAGTGACTTGATACTTGGCTGTGCGACTCTATTCACCAAACATCTCCTATAGGTGAGCCAACATTTGGTGAGCAGTTCTGATATCATCATGTTGGTGCTGAAGCTCATTAGACATCGAGCCCAACATGTAGTATCTGGTCTTATTATCTTCATCAGTCCACTTATCCAGAGATGCTCTCTGTTCAGCGGATGGATGAGCTGGTAAGGTGGGAGGGTCCTTGGTCCAATACATGAGTTAACTTCTCGAAACCCAAAATGATTTTGAAGTTCCAAAGCCAATCCTTGTAATTTGATTCGGTCAGTCTATGGGTGTCCAGGATTCATGCTAGTGGATTGGATGCAGACATTTTTCTATAGAGAGTCAAGATTTCTAGTTAGATATTGTAATTAAGACTTAATCAATTTATTTAGAGATTTTATTTTTAAATAAATTAGCTTCCACTATTTTCTTGGATCCCTACACTCTCTCTGTAGAGATGCAAAAATCTCCATGATTATTGATTTCTAAGTGGGTGGTGCGGTCCCACCAACTTACTCATCACCTCACCTAACAGTTATTGGTGATGGGTTAGCCAATGAGTGAACAACTCTTGTTTAATGATTCTCTAATCATGGTGCACCCAAACTTGATCTCTAATTCATGAATCTCACCGTGTCTAGAATATTGATCCACTCCTTAGTTAAGTCAGACCCACCATTTGCACAGACTGGATTCCTAATTGAGTCTCTCATCATATCCAAAATATTGAGCCCAATTCATCCTCTAGCCCATAGCATCCAATGCCTAATAGATATGGTTGTATCTTTTTCGGTGCAACTGAGCCACTGTAACCAATCGAGAACAATCAACCCCGAGAAGGGCCCACACATCTATAATGGTGGAAGATCTTAGACTTAATCTTTTCTTAAGGAGATTTGATTTAGGTCTCATTAAACTAGACTTGACATAGTCATAACCATTATGACTAACCTAGTGGCATGGGTTAGCTTGGATTATTGACCACCTTAGATCAGAATTGAGTCAACAAACATGGCCAGGTAAGTGAGACCGATGGAAGGGATATGCCATTAACTCGACAAGAATGCATTCGAGTTGAGTAGCTCCCAATTAAAAATCAGTCGATCGTATCTGCCAAACTTACCTTAGACACCAAATTGTTGAGATAGAACCAATCGGGTTAGCCTACAATCCAGACTCTAACCACTGAGCCTAATTAGGTCTTAGCTTGATCGATCACTCATGTGACTCGATCTTGACCCAGACTTAATCCTATTAGGCTGGTCAATTTAAGCATTGTTGATCCCATCTAACCAACTCTTGATTCGGTTTGATCAACCGCTATACCTAATTGAGCTACCCAAGCTCAAACCCAGATTTATAAATATGTCTTAGATATGAAATTCTCAATTTTAGATCTAATTGATATTTCATAAACTTAATTTTTAATTAAGTTAGGGTTCTTAAACAAAACATGTAAATAAGATCCTAGGATTTTAGGATCTAGGGTTTCGCAGAAAGTAAGTTTTTAATTTCTGATTAAGGACGAATGCACAGCACCCCTACACATCATAAGAATATCCCATCGAATGGGAGGAGAGGGTCTTTAAGCTCTACTTTGTTCTTATGATCAGACGGCCAAGGGGAATGTCTTAATCAGAAAAATAACTAATCTACAAAAACTAATTAGATCTAAGCATATATCTCATATAAAAAAATAGATCTAATTAAAACATGTTTTGTATATATCACATATATCATGCATGCATGTTTTTCATATCCAAATTATCTCATAATTATCTAAAAAATTAAATTTAAATTTGATCTTATCAAATAAAGTTTAATCTAGACCTATTTACAGAACTATTCTACAACTTGTCTAAACATGCAACTATCATATCTCATATGAATAAATTAAATTTAATTTATTTTTATTTTTAGATCTAATTATAATATTTATAATATTAGAAAATAGAAAGTAAATAGATCTAAAAATCATATTCAATCAAATAAAAAATATGATTATACTAGACTACAATAGAACAATTCTATACCTAGTCTAGTTATGTATCTCATACATATTAGATTAATATTAATTAATTTTAATTATTTATTTTTTTAATTTTAGATCTAATCATATCTCATGTGATATCTAAAACTACAAATTAATTAGATTAAATCAGATCTAAAAAAATTTATAAGAACCTGGCTTTGATACCAGTTGAAGGAAAATCCTGATTTTTTGGGTCAAGTTCGTTCAGATCTGATTGGATTGGAAGGTATATTTCAAAAATTTTCTTTCAGATCTAGATCAGATCTGACACTTTTTTAGATCTAATTTATAATTTGATAATAAAAAAAATAAAACTAAATTAATTCTAAATTAATTTTTTATCTTGATCTTAGGTAACTTGATTACCCGTTGATGATCCTATGGAAGCTCTGAGGTTCTGGATCTAGCCATGCAAGCATCTAGCCTCTACCAGTATCCACTCAAGCTGGATCTGGAGATCCTCTCCTTCTCTTTCTTTTCTCCAAAAATTAGATTTGGATCTAATTTATAGGATCTTCAAAACACCTTCTGAAGATCACCCATCATCTCTACAGTAGTGCTGCCTTCTTCCATTTTTCGTCAGCCTTTCTTGTTTGACACGCACTAATCAGAAGAACCCAACTTTCTTGGGTGTGGAGAGGAGGGAGATGGCTAGATGGTGGCATGGAGAAGGGAGAGGGATAGCCTTGGGCCATGTGCTTAGATGAACTCCATTGAAAGTGGGCGCAGATAGGGTCTATTTATAGACTCTGCTATGCCATGCAGTGCTGCATCACCCGGCCAATCACGTTGTTTCGTTCAATCAGATCTAAATCTGATTGGTGGGATGAGAGACCCACGGATTCATCCTAAGGTGGTGCCTAAGACTGGTCAAAGTCTATAGGTGAGGGTCACCTAGTTTGAATCCAACAAGCAACCTGGAGTCCCTTCCATATGGGACTCCAATGTCCCTATCCATGGGTGCACACCATCCTAGGCATGTGCCCACTTCTTTCCAATTTCCAGAGAGGGGACAAGCCCTTATCTACTCTCCAATAAGTGCATGACACATGGGCAGATGTCCAAGGATCAAAGGTTAATATTTGACCAAGTCAAAGTACAAGAATTAGTAGATGATGAAAAATGGCAGCTGTTGTCTTAAATTTATCTCATAAATTAAGAAAACCCTTTTCTAACTTGGACAAGCTCCAGTCAGACTACGTAAAGGTACTTGAGCGAGCACAAACTTATTCGGCTCAATCAAGATAACTTTTAAGATAGAAAAAGGAGAATGTTAGGCTCAATCGTGTGCTAGCACGATTTCCTTGAACCTAATTGAATCTTATTCAAATCAATTGAACTGGGTTAGTCCAATTGATGATATCTAGATCCAAACCCTTATTTGTGTGACCTAATTAGGTTCAGTTTTGTATGGTAATGGGATATGTCATGATCTCCATCATCGACATCATCGAAACTCCTTTCGATGGATCAGAATTTTTCTGATTAAGACAACATAGAATGATCGATCATCTAAATAATTCAAATTGCTCCCAAAATTCACTAGTGACACCTAGCAGCATATGGTGGCAACCCATCAAAATTGAAAATGAACCTCTCGATGCAGCTACTTGTGTGATTAAGTTCTTCTATCTTGAGCCCTGATCAAATTAGGGTTAAGGTAAACTCGTCAAACCCTAATTTCTATCATATGATTTAATCATTCGATTCAAGTCCGACGTAAAAATCTTAATAGAAACTCTTTCTATTATTTCACTCTCTGCCATGGCTATGGGCTCATGGACTTGATTCTCATGATCATCATAGGGTTGCTCCTCATCCACCGAGGTAGATAGATTCCATCTTGGTGCAATCCAATTCCTACAATAAACATGCTATAGCCAACATACACCTCAGGGTTCCGAATGGCTAGGAGACTGAGTCATGGTGTAGTCAAACTATTACACCCTCAAGGTGAACTGTCGATACACCTTAGATCAAAGAATCAGATACACTACTGCAGCATCGAGTCAGTCATCAACGAGAAGGTAGACTTCCTTATGACTACTCGAGGTGGTCATGCTCAGTGCCCTCGTTCTCTAATGAGTACCTGTACTCTCACTCCGGTATCTCCACACCATAGACTTAAGACTCATCTACTATAAAGAAGCGATTGTATACTAACCTTCTGGATCAATTACCATCCTCATGATGATCCTACGGTCAGGAGCATTTTATGAGTTAATAAATAAAAATTCACGTCTTAAATTTTCAACTCTTGAAAATATGAATTATCATTACTACTAACTCAATGGATGTATCACAAACACTAAATACACTTATGTGATAGAAAATAACCTACTTTATTATTTATAGTCAAAATTATAATTTTGCCCTTAGAAGTGTATTACAAGTGTTAGTTAATTCTGGCTTCTAGGGCACACATATCTAACAAGTGGCATATCCTTTTCACCAGTCTCACTTATCTAGCCATTTGTGTCAACCCAGTTCTGATTTGAGGTGGCTAATAGTTTGAGCTAATCCATGCCACTAGGCTTAGTCATAATCGTTATGACTGAGTCAAGTCTAAGAGACCTAAATTGAATCTTCCTAAGTAAAGATTAAGTCAATTAGTCTTCCACCATTGTAGATGTGCGGGCTCTTTTTGGGGTTGATTGTTCTCGGCTAGTTATAGTGGCTCAGTTGCACCGAAAAGACATAACCACATTTATTAAGCATTGGATGCTATGGGTTGGAGGATGGGTTGGACTCAACATTTTGGATATAGTATGGGACCTAATTAGAAATCTAATTTATGCAAATGGTGGGTCTGACTTAACTAAGGAGTGGATCAATATTTTGGATATGGTGAGATTCATAATTAGAGATCAGGATTAGGTGGATCATGATTAGAGAATTATTGGATAAGAGTTGTCCACTCATCAATTGACCCATCACCAATAACTGTTAGATGAGATGGTGAGCCAGTCGGTGGGACTGCACCACCCACTAGAAATTAATTGATCATGAAGATTTTTGCATCTCTACCTAGGAAGTGTAGGAATCCGATAAAATAGTGAAAGCCTAATTTATTTAAAAATAAAATTTTTAATTAAATTAATTAAGTCTAATTATAAGATCTAACTAGAAATTTTGAGTTTCTATAGAAAAATGTTAGCGTCCAACCCACTAGCCCGTATCCTGGACACCTATAGACTGACCGAACCCAACTTCAAGGATTGGCTCTTGAACATCAAAATTATTTTGGATTATAAGAAGTTGACTTAGGTGTTGGAATGGATCCTCCCACTTTATCAGCTCGTCCATCCGCTGATCAGATAGCATCTCTAGAGAAGTTGATGGATGATGATAATAAAATTAGGTATTACATGTTGAGCTCAATGTCTGATGAGCTCCAGCGTCAACATGAAGACATTAAGACTAGCCGCCAAATGTTGGCTCACCTGCAAGAGTTGTTTGGTGAACAAAGTCGCACAGCCAATATCAAGTCACTAGAAGACTTTTTAAGGCTTAAATGCATGATGGGCAGTGAGTCCAAGATTATTGTTTGATGATGATCAAGGACTTAGAAGAGCTTGAGAAGCTCGGTGTCAAGTTGGACAAGAATTTGCAGATTGATATAATTCTGCAATCCTTGATTGATGCATGTCGGCAGTTCATCATGAACTACCATATGCATAAACTATAGAATACTCTAATAGAACTTATGAATATGCTGATTACTGCTGAGCTTTCTCTGAAAGGTTCTAAAGGCTTAGTACATGCTGTGGAGCGGACTTTTTTCAAGAGAAAGTCTTTTAAAAAGAACAAAAAGTTTATGAAGAAGTAAAAGGTGGATAGTGGGAAGAAGAAGAAGGAGAGCCAAAGAAGAAGGCCACTGATAAAGGAAAATATTTTCATTACAACACAGACGGTCATTAGAAGCGGAACTACCTCTTGTACCTGGCTAGCTTGAAAAACAAGAAGGAGGTAGGTTCTTCTGAAGGTATGCTCGATATAGAATCTAACCTTATGGTTTCTTCTGCATCTAGTTGGGTGCTTGACTCTGGTTCTAGTGCTCACTTATGCCCTTCTATACAGGATCTTGAGGATAGCAGGAAGCTGAGAGATGGTAAGATGGTCCTACACGTCAAAAATAAAACAAGAGTTGCTACAGTGGACGTGAAAACCTACTCTTTGCGATTACCATTAGAATTAGATTTAGTTCTTAGAGACTATTTTTATCTGCTTGCAGCAAGCAGAAATTTAATTTTTGTTTCATGTTTAGCACAGGAAGGCTATGTAATTAGTTTTCTTAAGGACCATTATAATATTCTTTATGAAAGAAATAAAATTGTATGTGGTTTACTTATAAAAGGTCTTTATTAGTTAGATATTGATGTTTCTATTTTCAATATCGAGCAAAATATAAATGCCATAGGATCAAAATGACCTAGGAATAGTCTAAATAATTGGTATCTATGGCACCTTAGGCTTGGTCATATCGTGGAAGATAGGGTTAACAAATTAAAGAAATTCGGGCTAAGTCCATTGACTTTCAAGTCATATCCGATTTGTGAATCATGCCTTCATGGCAAAATGACCAAGCTTCCTTTTGTAGGACATGGGGAAAGGGCCATAGAACTACTTGTCCTAGTACATACTGATGTGTGTAGCCCATTTGATGTGCTGGCTAGAGGCAACTATGTCTACTTCATCAACTTTACTTCATCATCTTTACCAATGATTTATTTCAATACGAGTATGTATATTTGATGTGACATAAATCTGAAGCTTTTGAAAAATTCAAAGAATCCAGACATGAAGTAGAAAAATAAATCAAAAAACTCATTAAGATTTTTTGATCTGATCGAGGAAGTGAATACCTTAGTCGAGAATTTCTAAACTATCTTTAGTAAAATGACATAGTCTCTCAATGGACTCCATTTGAAATACCTCAACTCAATGAGATTTTAGAATGGAAAAATCAAACCTTATTAGATATGGTCTAATCTATGATGAGCTTCACAAACCTCCCTAAGTTTCTTTGGGGACATAGTCTAATGACCACTATATATTTACTAAATAGGTTTTCTTCTAAAATCATTCCTACCATACTGTATGAGATATGGCATAGTAAGAAACAAAGTCTGAGTTACCTCAGAATTTTGGGTTGTCTGGCTCATATCAAGAGACAACAGACGGATAAGTTAGAGTATAGATCCTTTAGAGCTTGGTTCATAGGATATCCTAAAGAGTTATTAGGATATTATTTCTACATTTCGAAAGACCATAATATGATTGTAAGTCGACATGCCATCTTTCTTGAAAAATAGTTTATTCAAGATGGTGGCATCGGAAGGTAGATTAGGCTTGAGAAGAAAGTCTCTCAAGAGCAATGAGCTAAGGACCCTATGAAATCCAATCAGATTGAGCCAGTCTAATCACTACCTCCATCTCATAGATCAGAAAGAATTTTTCGTCCTCCTGAAAGATACTTAGGTATTATTTTAGAGGGCATAGAGAAAATGTTCCTCATGAAAAATGGGGTTCATGGTGATGATCCCAAAACCTATGATGAGGCAATATTAGATATCGACTCTGAGAAATGGTTAGAGGTAATGAAGTCAAAAATTGACTCAATGTGCTCGAACCAAGTCTGGACCTTGGTAGATCCACCTGAAGGTATAGAGTATCGATTAGGTGTAAATGGATCTACAAGAGAAAGATAGGTGAAGATGAAAATGTGGAGACATTCAAGGCTAGGTTAGTGGCGAAAGGGTATAGTCAACATGAAGGCATTGACTATCAGGATACCTGCTCTCTAATAGCCATGTTAAAATCCATCCACACATTGCTTGTTGTTGCAGCCTATTTCGATTATGAAATATGGTAGATGGACGTGAAAATGGCCTTGTTAAATGGATATCTTGAGAAAGATATCTATATAGAATAGTCGCTAGGTTTCACATCCAGTGATGCTGATCATAAGATCTGCAAGCTACAAAGATCCATCTATGAACTTAAGCAAGCATCTCGGAGCTGGAATGCCTGTTTCAATGATGTGATCAAATTATTTAGATTCATCAAGAACGAAGAGGAACCATGTGTATTCAAAAGGATCAGTGGGAGCGCTGTTGTCTTTCTCATACGTGGATGACATCCTCCTTATTAGGAATGATATTCCCATATTGACCATAGTTAAAATATGATTATCAAAAGAGTTCTCTATGAAAGACCTAGGAGAGGCATCCTTTATTCTATGAATTAAGATCTATAGGGATAGACCGAATAGGATGCTGGGTCTCTCATAGAAGATGTACATCGAAGTGGTACTAAAGAAGTTTAGCATGGAAAACTCCAAGAGGAGATTGGTGCCCTTCAGACATGGCATTCATCTCTCCAAGAAGATGTGTCCCAACACACCTGAGGAGATTGAACGCATGAGCAAGATCCCTTATGCTTCGGCAATAGGGAGTCTCATATATGCCATGCTATGTATATGACCTGATATCGTCTATGCTGTGAGTGTCATGAGTAGATATCAGTAGAATCTAGATGAAGAGCACTGGACTTCTATGAAATATATCCTTAAGTACTTAAGAAGGACTAAGGATATATTCTTGATTTTTGGTAATGAAGAACTCCAGGTCCAGGATTATACAGAGTCAAATTTTATATCTGATATAGATGATCGAAAGTCAACATCTGGTAGTCTATTTATGTGTAATGGTGGTGCTATCTGTTGGAAGAGTTCCAAACAGACTATGATAGCAGATTTTACCATGGAAGCAGAGTACATTGCTACACTGAAAGCTGCATAGAAGGCATTCTGGTATAAGAAGTTCACCATAGAACTCGAAGTGATGCCATCAGATGCTGTCCCTCTGTACTGCAATAATAATGGTACCATAGCCCTAGCTAAGAATCTGAGGTATCACTAGAAATCCAAGCACATCGAGCGGCGATTCCATCTCATCCGTGATTACCTCGAGAAGGGTTACATCAAGATCAAGAGAGTCGACTTCGCGGACAATATGGTAGATCCACTAACAAAGCCTTTAGGATAGTAGAAGATCGAAGCCTACCTTAAGAAGATGGGACTTAGATTTGTAGCCAATTGACTTTAGGTCAAGTGAGAGTTTGTTAGATGTGTGCCTTAGAAGCCAGATTGGCTAACACTTGTAATATACTTCTAAGAATAATTTTATAATTTTAACTATAAATTAATAAAAAAAAATATTTTCTATCATACTGTATATTTAAAGTGTATATGATATATCCTTTGAGTTAATGATAATGATAATGATAATTCATATTTTTAAAGAGTTGAAAATTTAAGACATGAATTTTCATAATTAACTCATAAACTACTCCCAACCGTAGGATCATCACGAGAATGGTGATTGATCTGGAAGGTTGGTGTACAATCACTTTCTTTGAGTAGATGAGTCTTGAGTCTACGATGAGGAGACACCAGAGCGAGAGTATAGATACTCGTTAGAGAACAAGGACACTTAGTGTGACCACCTTGAGCATTCATAAGGAAGTCTACCTTCTCATCGATAACTGGCTCAATATTCCAGTAGTGTGTCTGGTTCTTTGACCTGAGGTGCATCGATAATTCATCTTGAGGGTGTTGTTGTTTGACTACACCATAACTCGATCTCCTAGTCATTCAGAATCCTGAGGTGTATATTGGCTATAGTATGTTCATTGTAGGAATTTGATTGCACCAATAAGGGATCAATCTACTTGATAGATGAGGAGCAGTCCTATGATGATAATGAGAATCAAGTGCATAAGCCCATGGTCATGGCAGAGTAAAGATGATAGAAAGAGTTTCTATAAAGGGTTTCACATAGGACTTGAATCGAATGATTAATTCATATGATGGATATTTGGTTTGACGAGTTCACCTTAACCATAATCTTGTCGGGACTCAAGATAGAAGAACATAATTACATAAGTAGCTGCACTGAGGATTCACTTTCAATTCTGATGGGTTGCCACCATATACTGCTAGGTGTCACTAGTGAATTTTGGGAGCAATTAGAATGATTTTGATGATTGATCATTCTAATTGTATGAATCAAAAAAGTTTTGATCCATCGAAAGGTATTTTGATGATGTCGATGATGGAGATCATGACATGTCTCATTATCATACGAAACAGAACCTAACTGAATCACACAAACAAGGGTTTGGGTCTGGATTTCATCAATTGAGCTAACCTAGTTTGATTGATTTGGATTAGATCCAATCAGGTTCAAGGTAATCGTGCTAGCACACAATTGAGCTTGACTTTCTTCTTCTATAATCTTTCTGGTTCATCACAACCAAGTCGAATTTGATTTGACTCATTCCTGTACCATGAATGAGTTTATTTTCATCTGACTGAAATAAGTCTAGATCATGATTGAGGGTCACATGATTAGAGAATTTTAAAAAAATTTTTAAAAATTATTTTGCTCTAATTTTTTGATTTGTGATAGGGCACGGTTGTACTTTGGATGTACAAAATTTCATAATTTTCGGAGGTGCTTAGACTAGGTTTTGATAGAGTTTGATTTGGATCAAACTCTTGAGGGAAGAGTCCTAGACGCACATGGACTCTTCCATATCCTTTCATGCTGCCACCTTCCAAATGGATTTTTGGTGTCAAAACTAGATGGGATCTGGGGCTTTTCATGAAGATCAGGTCCAAGAGTCACAATGGTTGAATTAATAAGATTTTTGGTCAAAAAGGGACCTTTTATGGTGCTATGTCTTTTATAAAAACTCTTCTCATGAAATTACCTCAACGTAATTTATTTTTTCCACACCCAAAGGGGCCTTCCCTCTGATATCCATGTCCCCTCTATCCTCTCTCTCCCTCTCTTCTAGACACCTAAAAGGTTAGGCATAAATCTAAGTTGAAGGTCCAAGGTTTTTGGCACAAGATTCAGCATTTACGCGATGGTGTTCGTGAGACGAATAGGCTGCCCTCAAAAGTAATTTTGAAGGCTTTTCAAATCAGATCCAGATCTAATTTTTGGAGAAGAGATTCATGAGGAGAAGATGTTCAGATCTTGCCTAAGTAGATCCTGGTAGAGGCCAGGTGCATGCATGGCTCCTTCCAGAACCTCAAAAATAAATAGGATCATCGTAGAGTAATTAGATTATCAAATCTGGTACTTAAAATTAAATCTAATTAAATTTTATTTTTAAATTTTTAATATTAGATCTCTATAATCAGATCTAAAAAGTTTTAGACCTAATTAGGATTTAAAAAAAAAAAATTGAAATATTTCTTTTGATCCAATCAGATATGAACAATCCTGTATCGGAAAAATAAGTTTTTCCTTCAACCGAACCATGGTGCGTTGCATCATGTTGGTAGCTATGAGCGGTGAGTTCAGTCATAGGTTCAAGTCAACTTAGCCAAAAGACATGCTTCAAGTGTTAAACGAGTCTTTTGGCACTCTCGATGATGTTGAAAGGTATAAGACTAGTTGTGCCATCTTCAACGCTCGAATAAGAGATGGCGCATCAGTCACTGATCATATATTGTACATAATTGAGTTGATTCAGCATTAGAACAAGTTTGGCTTTTTCTTGCATGAGCAGCTAAGGAAAGATGCTATACTAAACTCCTTCCCCAAGTCTTACCTCCCCTTCCTTACTCATTATAAAATGATATAGCCTAAAGTCAATTATCATGGGTTGCTAGGATTGCTTCAGAACTTTGAGAAGGATCACCAACTCCATAAAGAGCTTGTGAATCTGGTGGGAGGGTCTTCTTCTGGTTCTTGACCCCTTAAGAAAGCAAAGAAGAATAGAAAGAAGAAATTCAAGAAGGTGCAAGTTCAGACTGAGATATCAGTGCAGGGCCAGACCAAAAAGTCCAAGCCAGATAAGAGTCAAGTGGAGTGCTTCTTTTAGAAGAAGTAGGGGCATTCGAAGAGGAATTGTCCTTAGTACATCGCCTCCTTGGACCAGAATAGGCTGAGAAAGATGCAAATTATTGCGAGGCAAGATACTTATATAATAACTCCTTGCAACTTTTCTATTTGTGATAATACTAACTGGGTATTGGATATTGGAAGTCCTTACCATATTGGCAATTTATTGTAGGGTTGTAGGTTAGTTGGAGATTCAAGCAAGGTGAAAGATTCCTAAATGTTGGAGATGAAAAATAAGTTCCAGTTCTAGCATTAGAAATCACGAAACTTGTATTTAAGTCCCATTTTATTATTCTGAGTGATTGTCATTATTGTCCTAGTTTTTTATTGAATATCATTTCTATAGGCTTTTTGGCCAAAAATAATTAAGAGATTTCAATAAAGAAAAAATTTTGCGATGCCATTTTAAATGGTGTTACAATCCTTTTTGGATATTTGAGGAATGGTGTCTATAAAATATCACAACTTGTTAATATAGTCTACTCTACTAGCAGGCACCCTAGATTAGATAATATGTTTGATATCTACCTATGGCACTATAGGTTAGGTCACATTAATAAGAATAGGATAAATAGGTTGACCAAAGAGAAAATCCTTGAGGTCAGTAATTATGAATCACTTCCAACTTGTGAGTCTTGCTTTTTTGGAAAAATAACCAAATCATCTTTTACTAGAAAAAATGAAAGAGCCACTAAGCTCTTAGGTCTAGTACATACTGATGTATGTGGACCTATGAGCACAAGTACTAAAGGTGAATATTTTTACTTCATCACTCTTACAAATGATCTATCCAGGTATAGATATGTCTATCTAATGAAACATAAGTCAGAATCATTTAAAATGTTCAAAAGATTCCAAAATAAAGTAGAAAAATAAACTAGAAAGAGTATTAAAACTCTTCAATCTGATCTAGATTGTGAATATCTTTCCAATAAGTTTCTCACATATCTAGGAGAGAATGAGATTTTCTTCCAATGGACTCCTCTAGGGGCACCATAGTATAATGGTGTGTCTGAAAGGAGGAATTAGATTATGTTAGATATGGTTCGATCTATGATGGATTTTGCTAGCTTGTCGATATCCTTCTAGGGATATGCACTCAAATTAGCTTGCTATCTTTTGGGTAAGATTCTGAGTAAATCTGTAGTTAAAACTCCATATGAGATATGGATAGGGTATAAGCCAATACTCTCACATCTTAGTGTTTGGGGGTGCCCGGCTTACGTCAAATGTTTAATGACAGATAAACTTAAACCTAGGCCTAACAAGTGCACTTTCATAGGATATCCAAAAGAAATTAAAGGATGTTATTTCTACCATGCTGATGAACAAAAGGTGTTCATCATCCTTAAGGTAATCTTTCTGGAAAGGAAGTTTCTTGGTGAAGGAGCTTGTTGGGGTTAAACCCACTCCTACCAAAGTTTAGTGTGATATCTAGTCCCAAGGTAATCCCAAGGTCGTCGATCTTCAATCGGCCAGCTGATCTTCTTGACTACATGAATAAACTGCAGAGCCTGTGAAGCATTGCGAACCCTATTCAAACGAGCTTGAATGGTAAAAGTGGTCATTTCCCACTTGACAGTAAGACTTGAGTGGCAAAAATCGATCAATCCAGCTTTATTCAAAGGTAGCTGAATTCCTTCATTATAAGTAGTTAGCTTCAGTCGAACTCCTTTCGAATGAACTTAAATAGTGAAAGCGATCGCCTAAGTAGTTGGCTGAGCACTCAATCCCTGCATAACTTAACCTGGCCAATCTTGATGCTGGTTGAACACTTATCTAAGGAAATCCCCTTCAGACCAAGTCTAGCTATTGTGGACTGAATCTCACGACAAGAACCATAGGTTGGTAGAGCTTTCCCCTAGATGAACTTCTATGCCTTACTAGGAGTGACAGATCTTGGCCCTATCGAATTTGGGATCTTGAGTGTGCAACCCGGGATAGACAGAAGAACTCCATCATTAGATTAAGTCCGAACTCCTCCATGAAGAGCCTGGCCATAATTCTAAATCTATGAATCCGCAACCCTTACCATCCTTCAATCAACGATGATTATTCAGTTGTAGACGACCTTGAAGATAATTGGACTTCGAAGAAGTGATTAAGACTCAGCAGAATGCTCTAATTATGCTTGCCCATCCAAACCACCAGCCAAACTCCTTTCGATCACCGAACTCCATCCAGTCATCCAAAGGGCTCCCTGTAATCGAACTCCTTCCAATCGCCTAGTAGGTTTCTTCCAACCAAAATCCTTGTTGTCGCCCAAAAGGATCTCATCATCTATGTAGATTAAGCTCCCAGCTCAATGCAAGCCAATCAACAGGTAGACAATCTTGGAGAAGTCTGAACTTCTCTAGAACTGTTGTAGTATGAAGCTCTTCATCACCAATAATTGTCTCATCCAAACTTCAACTACTAAATCTCTATAGACTGGCACATTACGACAATAGACACTACCCTCCTTAACAACCTTCACGTGATCCCAAATGGCCCACTACCAGGCAGTCATGGTTGTCACCATCAATTTGTTGTGAGCTCTACCTATATAGGGATCCTTCAGATACACTTTCTCTCTAAACTCAAAACTCTGCTCTAATTTTCTAAGTGCTCTATTTTTATTGGCCAAAAGAGTTGACTTGATCGTCGAAGGATCCTGTTGGAGCCACCCCCTACTCCAGTTAGAACTAATCTTGCAGGTCACCGATAGTGACCTCATCCTCTCCAGCTTTAGTTTGCTTTCGACGTCAACTAGATTCGACACCAATAGAATTGGCGCTAAAGGAAGGGCACTCGAACCTTCTATTTGATCCCTTATTCTTAAAGAAGTGCTCGGTGGAATTTTCTCTCAACCTCTACCTCTTCTTCTTCTATGACTGATGCTACAAGGATGCCACCCAGGAGAGCATAGATGATGCGATTCACCACCTCTGTGGCTAGATCTCATCCAAATCTATTTGCTCCTACTTCATCTTCGGCACCCCAGGCCCCTCCATCGGTAGTAGTGGTGGATGTGGAGCAGTTCATCCTATTGATCCAGTAGGTTAAAAGCCTTATAGAGGTAGTGTAGGCCATGCAGTAGCCTCTGGCATCAGTTTAGCCAAAGAGAATCCTACTAGAGTACCACGATCTGGCGCTCGGATGATCCACCTAGGCCAGTCGGCTGATGACCCCTGAAAAAGAAAAGCAGATGATGGAAAGCCCTTTTTTAGATCATGATACCACTCTTGGAGTATCCCTGCCTTCATTCTACGAGAAGACTCTCAAGATCTGCGATCGAGAGGACTTGGATTAAAGGTTCTAGAAAATAAATTGATGAATCGAGGAACTCAACCATGCTCCCAACACCTACAGCAAGGATATCTGCACCGACCCACCTTTCTCCCAGTGAATCATGTAGGAGTTGGTCCCACCAAACTTCAAACTCCCTCAATTCAAGAGCTACGATGGGACCACCGATCTGATCAACCACCTAAAGGCCTTCTGAACCATGATGCTGCTCCATGGCGTGCCCAACGCCATCTTGTGCCGAGCCTTCCCATCTACTCTTAAGGAAGCAGCAAAAAATTGGTACTCGATGCTTAAGCCAGGCACGATCTTCTCCTTCGATCAAATGAGTCATCAGTTTGTGGTTCATTTCATCAGCAACCGACATCCAAGGCGAGGTTCAAACTCCCTCATCAACATCAAGTAGAAAAAGGGAGAGTCCATCTGAGCTTATGTCAGCCATTTTAATGCTATCGCACTGGAGGTCCAAAACCTAGACCAATCCATCACTATGGCTGCATTGAAAGATGGTCTTAAGAACAATGATCTTCTATCCTCCCTGGAGAGGAAGTATTCTAAGAATCTTTCTGATATGTTAGCATGAGCTGAAGGTTACGTCCGAGTTGAGGATGCCTTCAGAATGAAAGATGAGCAGGCCATGAGAAAGTGGCAGGCAGGTGAATCCAGCAAACCTGCAGGTTAAGAAAAATTGAGTAAAGCTCGATCGTGCTCTAAAACTCCTCCTGAGCATAGACGAGCCCGGACCCTACCTCGATCTCATCAGCAAAGAAATTTTGACCGAAGGGCATAGAAAAACTCTCCCCCCAGAAGGTTCCACAACCACACCCCCCTGAATGCTCTAAAGACTCAAGTGCTGATGGAAGTCAAGGAGCAACTGCCAAGGTCGGAAAGGATGCACACTCACCCTGGCAAGCATAATCCTAACAAATATTGCCTCTATCATCGTGATCACAATCATGATACTGAAGAATGCATTTAGTTTCAAGATGAGATCGAGGAGCTTATCAGGTGAGGCTAGCTTGGCCAATTTCTTCGACATCGGCCTGGAGAGAGAGAAGATCGATCGAGGGCACTGCCACAGCCAAAGCCACTAAGGAGGGAGGAGTCACATGGAAATCAACCCCCATTAGGCATTATCAATACCATCTCTAGGGGACTTCGATGGGGGGAGGCCAATAGATTGGCAGAACTGACTAAAAGGTAGAGAACTACAGAACCCTTCGCTTTCACCGATGAAGATATGCAAGGGATTCAATTTTCACATAACGATATAGTTGTAGTTTCTTTAAATATTATAGACTATGATGTACGCTGCGTTCTAATCGATAATGAAAGCTCTGTCGATATCTTATTTTATGATACTTTCTCCAAAATATCCTTACCTAATAGCCAATTGGGATCGATGAATTACCCATTGGTAGGCTTCACTGGTGATGTTGTGCTAATTGAAGGAGTAGTTACTTTACTTGTGATTGTAGGACGATACCCAAGGCAGTCCAAGGCATGAGTTGATTTTTTGGTGCTAAGAATTTCTTTCGCTTATAATTCTATTCTTGGCCGACCTGATCTAAATACACTTTGGATGGTTGTATCGACTTATTATCTAAAAATGAAGTTTCCAACAAACTATAGGATCAGACAAGTTAGAGGTGATCAGGCCCTGGCCAAACACTACTATATGATTGCATTGCAGGAGGAAGGTCGGCCAGATCTTTGTCCAGTGGACGTACTTGATGCCTATGATGATCTTACTAAAGAATGGGGTGAACCTATGGAAAACCATGTCCCAATCCCATTGAATGATAGAAAGGAGGATCATACTATCCAGATCGGCTCCAATTTGAAGGAAGAAGTCAAAGAGCAGCTCGTTACCTTCTTGCAAAGAAATGTGGATGTTTTTGCTTGGGTCCTAGCAAACATGCACAAGATCGATGCTGAAGTTTTAAAACATCATCTAGCTGTTGATCCCAAATATTAACTAATGAAAGAAAAAATATGTAGTTATGCCCCTGAGAGATAGAAGGCGATTGTGAAAGAAGTTGACAAGCTCGTTAAGGCCGGATTCATCCGAAAAGTCTCTTATCCAAATTGGATCTTCAATGTAGTTCTAATTAAAAAAGCAAATAGCAAATGGAGAATATGTATCGACTTCAAGAAGTTGAATAAAGCCTGCTTAAAAGATAGCTACCCCCTACCCTGAATCGATCAACTAGTGGATGCGAGTTTGGGCCATGAGCTTCTTACTTTTATCACTGACCGTGATATCTATTATTATAGGATTTTGTCCTTTGGGCTAAAAAATGCAGGAGCGACTTACCAGCGCCTGATGAACAAAATTTTTAAGAAGCAGATCAACCATAACATGAAAGTCTATGTAGACGACATGCTTGTCAAGAGTTGTTCTTCAATAAATCATATTACCGATCTTGAAAAAATCTTTAGTGCCCTTCGAAAGTACAAGATGAAGTTGAATCCAACCAAGTATGCCTTCAGAGTGACCTCGAAGAAGTTCTTGAGATTTATGGTGTCGAGGCACAAAATCAAAGCAAATCTAGAGAAAGTCTAAGCCATTCTAAGGATGACCATCCCAAAGTCAATAAAAGAAGTTCAGTGTCTAATAGGAAAGGTGGTAGCATTGAATCACTTTGTTTCAAAGTTGACCAAGCAATATATGCCCTTCTTGCAAGTTCTCAAACAATAAAAAAACTTTTTCTGGACTACTGAATGTCGACAAGCATTTGAAGAACTTAAGAGCTATCTCGGCTCACCTCCTCTATTAGCCAAACCCAAGCCTGAAGAAGGATTATTTTTGTACCTAGCAATCATGCCAATAGCCTTTGCAGCAGTCTTAGTCAAAGAAGAGGTGAAAGTGCAACGACCGATCTACTATATAAGCCAAGTTCTGAGAGATGCTGAGATAAAGTACACTATATTAAAAAAACTAACTTATACTTTACTGATTGTAGCCTGAAGGCTCTGATCAAATTTCCAAGGACATACTATAACTCTCTTCACTGACCAACCAATCAAGGTGGTTCTCGTTTGTGCACCAACTAGCATCACCTCTCCCTGATACCAATTGATGTTCCATGATATCACTCGAACGCCAATCATCCTTGGTATCACAAGCTCCGATACCATGTTACGGAAGTCTCTAATCATTAGCATGGATCTGAAGAAACCTATGATGTTCTCTATGGGCAGCAAACCACTGATCCTCCATCTGGATCTGTGATGGGGCGCCTCCCTCCTTGGGCTTGAGGGAGATGCCCCCCTTCTCTAGGACTTCTTCAAGAACCCTAGGGCAGCAACTCTAGAGAGAAGAGAAGAAGAGAGTTAAGGGAGAAAAGGTCTATATTGATTTCAACCTTGAAAACCCTAATACAACCTATGTATTTATACATAGCCATTATGCCCGACCAAAAACTCTCCAACTAACCCAATACATGAAAGCACTCATCTAGCCCAAGTCTCACATGCTCTCATCCTCTAGATCTAGACCCAATCCATACATGAATTAGCCACCTTAAGACCTCTCAAACTAGGCCTTAAGACCCCTAGGATCATCCCAGACCCTAGCCCAAAATAGATCCTCATGTAACTCTGCTCGCGCACTAAGCTGCCTCAGTCTCAGCACTGAGCCAACTAAGTTCCACTGGATCGGCTTAGTCTAAAACTGAGCCAGCCCAGTTCTATGTCGTGCCAGCAATTCCGAATGTGCAACTTTCTATTTTTCCTATTATGCACTGAGACTTAGCCGACCCAGTTTTGAACTGAGCCAACTAACCTGCAGAAAATCTTTTTTCTACAGTCTTGATTCTCCAACTTTGGTTTCTTGCTTCACCTTGTGTCCTAGGTCTCCAAAGCACCAACCAAGCTCCTGAAATCCCCAAAGCCAACACCCTGACTCCTTCCATGGCCTTCCAAGGCTTGGGAGCACCATAAATCCTCATAATCTCCACCCAAGCTTTGACAAACTTCTCAGCAATGCCCTCCTACATGATCCCACTATCCCTACGCACTCGACAGCCCCTTGTACAATCATCACCTCCACCAATCCTCTTTAGCTGTTGTGCACCCTTGAGGCTTTTTGGATGAACACCTTCACCACTAAAGACCTTGGCTTGCACCTCTACACCATCCTAAAATTATAGGATCTCTTCTGCTTAGCAGTTGCATCACTTTTTCTGGACTTTCCTGGAGAACCCGTAACGTTCCTATATCGGCACTCGCTGCAAGCCCTAATATAGTCTCCTCAGAACTATGCCTATCCTCCTATACATATCGCTCCATCTAAAACTATGCATCACTGGCGCTGGTGCTAGGATATCGATCCTCCCGCACCCCTCTACTCTGAACATATGTGAAGTTCCTCGTCAATTATGAAGCCATCTCTCAAGAGCTCCACCTATATCTGAAGTCTATCTGATGCCACAGAAGTCGACTCTGTCATCGAGTCCCTCAAGGCTAAATACTCAATGCTGCACTATTGAACCTGCCGCTGTACCTCGAACACCATCACTGTCCCTTCGAACCCTCCACACTTTGCAGACCTCTTTGAAGCCATCTCGGATACTTTTACAACCAGTAGGCACCTCAGAAACCCAAGAGCTCATCCAACTCTTCTGAATCCAGTGATTGAATCCTAAGAAATTCCACCCTAGTTCTTCTCTTCTGCCCCTGCACTAGCCATCGCTTCAGTTGCACCTAGAGAACCATTCTCCACATGATCCACGACTCTCCCTGATGCTTCTATGAAAAAAATCTGATCCATGATACTTCCAACTGTTAGAGACCTCCTGGCACTCCTTGAGAGCCCCTGGCTCTCCCTGAGACCAGCACCCAGTCTCCTTGAGATACCACTGATACTCTCTTTTGAGATACACTCTTAGGCTACTGCACCGTCGAGCCTCTCTTAGCTCCTATGCCTTTAGGGTAGTGCTTCTGCAGCACTCCAGCGCTTCCTGACTCATCTCTGCACCACTCTATAACCGTCCAGCCCTGACCTACTAGACCTCCATAGATCATCCATCTCCATCATTCTCAAGGCTTTGTAAATCCATGCTCTAGTCAAACCGCTGAATATATCTCTAACTACTTCTCCATCTTTCTGACACCAAAGGATGTATAGTCGCTTCTTTAGCCTTCTTTCAACCATTATCCCTTAGAAAATCTCTCTTCAATAGCCTTACACTGCCTATCTTCCTAGAGAACTCTGATGCTCTCTATTGAGATACCTCCCTCGACTGCTGCATTGCTGAGCCTCTCTCAGCCTTGCATCTCTAGGGAAGTACTACTGCAGCACTCTAGCGCTCCCTACTTGTCACATAACCATCATACACCTCAATCTTTCCACCAAAACCAATCAGCAAATTATGCACCAAATTCTTCCATCCTAAAATTTTTTTTTTTTCGTTAATCCTCTCAACCTCCACCTTCAACCTGCTACTCCTGATTGACCAAACCACAGTAATAACAAAGATAGATTTGAGACATACTATGAAATCCTTATGTAGATTTTTGATTTCATCTTGTATGACTTCTTGTTTCCTTTCATGCACCATCAGGCTCTGATACCAGATGTAAGTGCACAACATTTCAGGCATCACCAAGCTCTGATATCAAATATTTATACACCAACTAGCATCACCTCTCCCTAATACCAATTGATGTTCCATGATATCGCTCGAACGCTAATCATCCTTGACATCACAAGCCTCGATACCATGTTGCAGAAGCTTCTGATCTTTAGCATGGATCTGAAGAAATATGTGACATTCTCTATGGACAGCAAACCATTGATCCCCCACCTAGATCTATGATGGGGTGCCTCCCTCCTTAGGCTTAAGGGAGACAACCCCTTTCTCTAGGGCTTCTTCAAGAACCCTAGGGTGGCAACTCGAGAGAAAAGAGAAGAAGAGAGTTGAGGGAGAAAATATCTGTATTGATTTTTGTTAGATATATGTGCCCTAGAAGCCAGAATTGGCTGACACTTGTAATACACTTCTAAGGGTAAAATTATAATTTTGACTAATATCAATAAAATGGGTTATTTTTTATCACATACGTGTATTTAGTGTCTGTGATACATCCTTTGAGTTAATGGTAATGATGATTCATATTTTCAAGAGTTGAAAATTTTAGACATGAATAATCATTATTAACTCATAAAATGCTCCCGACCATAGGATCATCACGAGGATGGTGATTGATCCAGAAGGTTGGTGTACAATCGCTTCTCTTTAGTAGATGAGTCTTAAGTCTATGGTGTGGAGACACCAGAGCGAGAGTACAGGTACTCGTTAGAGAACGAGGGCACTGAGCGTGACCACCTCGAGTAGTCATTAGGGAGTCTACCTTCTCGTCAATGACTGACTCGATGCTGCAGTAGTGTGTCTGGTTCTTTGACCTGAGATGCATCGGCAGTTCACCTTGAGGGTGTTATAGTTTGACTACACCATTACTCGGTCTCCTAGCCATATGGAACCCTGAGGTGTATGTTGGCTATAGCATGTTCATTGTAGGAACTGGATTGCATCAAGATGGAATCTATCTACCTCGGTGGTAGAGGAGCAGCCCTATGATGATCATGAGAATCAAGTCCAGAAAGTCCATGGCCATGGTAGAGTGAAATAATAGAAAGAGTTTCTATTTAGATTTTCACATTGGACTCGAATCGAATGATTACATCATATGACAGAGACTAGGGTTTGACGAGTTCACCTTAACCCTAATCTGATCGGGGCTCAAGATAGAAGAACTTAATCACACAGGTAGCTGCACCAAGAGGTTCGCATTCAGCTCTGATGGGTTGCCACCATATACTGCTAGGTGTCACTGGTGGATTTTGGGAGCAATTAGAATGATTTAGATGATCGATCATTCTAGCTGTTCGAATCAGAAGAGTTCTGATCCATCGAAAGGAGTTTCGATGATGTCGATGATAGAGATCATGACATATCCCATTACCATACAGAACTGAACCTAACTGGGTCACACAAACAAGGGTTTGAATCTGGTGATCATCAATTGAACTGATCTAGTTCAATTGATCTGAATGAGATTCAATTAGGTTCAAGGAAATCGTGCTAGCACTCGATTGAACCTAACGTTCTTCTTTTACTATCATAAATAAGTTGTCCTGACTGAGCCAAAGGAGTTTGTGCTCAATCAGAGGCCTTCATATGGTCTGACTGGAGGTTGTCCAAGTCAGAAAAGGTTGTCTTATTTTGTAAGACATTACCTGCCATTTTTGGTCACCTGCCATTTCTTGTTCTTTGACTTTGGTCAAAAGTCTACCTTTGACTGGTCAAACGTTGACCATTGACACTTTGACTTTTGACCACATGTCATGCACCTATTGGAGAGCTGGTGGGGGCCTGTCCCCCTGCCAGAACCTGGCAAGGCAAGGAGAAGGGCGCACGCCACCCTTGGCGTGTGCCCAAGTTGGAGGCGCCTAGGAGTCCTTGTTGGACAAGGACTCCATCTCCCTTTTTGGATTCCAATTAGAGTTCTACTAAGAACCAACTTTGACTGGTCTTAGGCACCCTCTAAGGAGGAATCCAGGGGACTCTATTCCCACCAATCAGATTTAGATCTGATTTCACAAAGGGTTGTGATTGGTTGGGAAGAAGAGGAGTTGGATCACAGATAGTCTATAAATAAGACCCTGCGCCCAACTCTAAGATTGATTGAAGCAATTGAAAAGAGACAATTCCCATGCCCCAAGGCTGCCTCTCCCCTCCTTCTCCATGCCAAATAGTCTCTTCTCCCCTTGCTCTCCACGTCCAAAAGGAGTTTTGGATTTTTGGTTGGTGCGATTCAGATCAAAGAAAGGCGATCAAAAGCAAGAAGGCTGCGCTGCTGCAAAGGACGACTGCTGATCTTCAAAAGAGTTTTGAAGATCCTCCAGATCAGATCCAGATCTGATTTTTGGAGGTGTGATAGAGAAGAAGAGGATCTCCAGATCCAACCCGAGTGGATACCGGTAGAGGCCAGGCGCTTGCGTGGCTAAGATCCAGAACCTTCCGCTGCAATACAGGATCATCAACAGGGTAATAGGATTACCCAAATCAGGTAAATTAAATTTGATTTAATTTATATCTATTTTATTTTATTTATTAAAATAATAAGAATCAGAAAAAATATCAAGATCTGATTAGATCTAATTAGATCAAGAGAAAAAAATTTTTGAAATATATCTCTTGATCTGATCAGATCTGAACGAACCTGGACCGGGAAAATCAGGATTTTCCCTTCAACTGGTATCAGAGCCATGGTTCTAAATTATGTTTAGATCTGATTTTAAATTTATTTTAATTAGAAAATAAGTGATTTCAGATGTCACATGAGATGTGATCAGATCTGAAATCAGAAAAAATTAAAATTAAATGATTTGGATCTAAGATTAGAAGATATGCATGACTAGTTCTAGAATAGAATAGTTCTATAGAATAGTTCTTGCATGTTTTTGATTTAATCTGATTAAATCATATTTTAGATCTTTTATTTACTATTTTTTGATATTATAAGTGTTATAATAACATCTAAAAAATAGCAAATAAAAATTATTTAATTTTAAATATCATATGAGATATGATTGATGCATGTCTAGACTAGTTGTAGAATAGTTCTACATAATTGTCTAGATTAGAATTTATTTTGATTAGATCAATTTAAATCTAATTTTTTAGATTATTATGAGATAATTTAGATCTGAAAATATGCATGATTTGATACATGAGATGTATGCAAAATATGCCATGATTAGATCTAATTTGTATATGAGATATATGATATAGATCTAAAACTGTTTTGTAGTATTGACATGTTCCTGATTAAGGCGTTCCTCTTGGCCGTCCGGTCATAAGAACGAAGAAGGGTTTAAAGGCCCTCTCTTCCCATTCGATGGGGTGTTCTTATGATGTGTAGGGGTGCTGCGTGTTCGTCCTTAATCAGAAACCCAAAACTTACTTTCTGCAAAACCCTAGATCCTGAAACCCTAGGATTTATTGTGCATATTTTGTTTATGAACCCTACTTAATTAAGAATTAAGTTTATGGAATATTAATTAGGTCTAAAATTGAGAATTTCAGATCTAAGACATATTCATAATACTGGGTTCGGGCTTGGGTAGCTCAATTAGGTCTAAGCGGTTGATCAAACCGAATCAAGAGTTGGTTAGATGGGATCAACAATGCTTAAATTGACCAGCCTAATAGGATTAAGTCTGGGTCAAGATCGAGTCACGATCAAGCAAGACCTAATTAGGCTCAGAGGTTAGAGTCTGGATTGTAGGCTAACCCAATTGGTTCTGACTCAACAATTTGGTGTCTAAGGTAAGTTTGGCACATACGACCGACTGGTTTTTAATTGGAAGCTACTCGACCTGAATGCGTTCTTGTACGAGTTAATGGCATATTCCTTCCACCGGTCTCACTTACCTGGCCATATCTGTTGACACAGTTCTGATCTGAGGTGGTCAATAATCCGAGCTAACCCATGCCACTAGGTTAGTCATAATTGTTATGACTAATGCCAAGTCTAGTTTAATGAGACCTGAATCAATTCTCCCTAAGAAAAGATTAAGTCTGAGGTCTTCCACCATTGTAGATGTGCGGGCCCTTCCCGGGGTTGATTGTTCTCGGCTGGATACAGTGGCTCAGTTGCACCGGGAAGATGCAACCATGTCTATTAGGCATTGGATGCTATGGGCTGGAGGATGAGTTGGGCTCAATATTTCCGGATACGGTGAGAGACTCAATTAGGAACCCAGTCTATGCAAATGGTGGGTCTGACTTAACTAAGGAGTGGATCAATATTCCGGATACGGTGAGATTCATGAATTAGAGACCAAGTTTGGGTGCACCATGATTAGAGAATCATTGAACAAGAGTTGTTCACTCATTGGCTAACCCATCACCAATAACTGTTAGGTGAGGTGATGAGTCAGTTGGTGAGACCGCACCACCCACTAGAAATCATTAATCATGGAGATTTTTGCATCTCTACAGAGGGAGTGTAGGGATCCGAGAAAATAGTGGGAGCTAATTTGTTTAAAAATAAAATTCCTAAACAAATTGGTCAAGTCAAAATTACAGTATCTAACTAGAATCTTTGACTCTCTACAGGAAAATGTCTGCGTCCAACCCATTGGCACGTATCCTGGACACACATAGACTGACTGGACCCAATTATAAAGATTGGCTCAGGAACTACAAAATTATTTTGGGTTTCGAGAAGTTAACCCATGTTTTGGACCAGGACCCTCCCACCTTACCAGCCCGTCCATCCATTGAACAGAGAGCGTCTCTGGAAAAAATGGATTAGACGAAGATAATAAGGCCAGATATTACATGTTGGGCTCGATGTCTGATGAGCTCCAGCGCCAACATGAAGATATCGGGACTGCTCGCCAAATGTTGGCTCACCTGCAGGAGATGTTTGGTGAACAGAGTCGCGCAGCCAAATATCAAGTCACGAAATGACTTTTTAAGGCTAAGATGCGTGATGGGCAGTCAGTCCAAGATCACTGTCTGACAATGATCAAGGACATGGAAGAGCTTGAGAAGCTCGGTGTGAAGTTGGACTTGGACCTGCAGAACGATATTATTCTGCAATCCTTGACTGATGCATATGGGCAATTCATCATGAATTACCACATGCATAAACTTCAAAATTCCTTGGCCGAATTAATGAATATGCTGGTTACCGCTGAGCTTTCTATGAAAGGTTCTAAAGGCTCAGTTCTTGCTATGGAACGGACTTCTTCCAAAAGAAAGTCTTATGGAAAGAAAAAGAAGTCTGTGAAAAAGCAAAAGGTGGAAGGATCAAAGAAGAAGAAGGCAGAACCGAAGAAAAAGGCCGATGGTCAAAGGAAAGTGTTTCCATTGCAACAGCGACGGCCATTGGAAGCGGAACTGCCCTACTTACCTGGCCACCCTGAAGAACAAGAAGGAAGGTCCTTCTGGAGGTATGCTCGTTATTGAGTCTAACCTTACGGTTTCTTCTGCATCCAGTTGGGTGCTTGACTCTGGTTCTAGTGCTCATCTGTGCACTTCTATGCAGGGTCTTGAGGATAGCAGGAGGCTGAGGGATGGAGACATGATCCTACGCTTTCGGTAATGGAGCAAGAGTTGCTGCAGTAGCCGTGGGAACATACCCTCTTCGATTACCATCTGGTTTAGACTTAGTTTTGAAAGACTGTTATTATGTGCCTGCAGCTAGCAGGAATTTGATTTCTGTTTCATGCTTAGCACAAGAAGGTTATGTGATCACCTTCTTTAAGGACCATTGTAACATTCTTTATGAAAGAAATAAAATTGCAAATGGTTTCCTTATTAATGGTCTTTATCAGCTACATATTGATGTACCTGTTCTAACTATCGAGCAAAACGTGAATGCCAAACGACCTAGGGATAGTCCAAACGACAGATATCTATGGCACCTGAGATTAGGTCATATAGCAGAAGATAGGATCAACAAATTGGAGAAAAATGGGCTATTGAGTCCATTGACTTTCGAGTCATATCCAACTTGTGAATCTTGTCTTCAAGGCAAAATGACTAAACTCCCTTTTGTTGGACATGGGGAGAGGGCCACAGATCTCCTTGCCCTAGTACATACTGATGTGTGCGGCCCATTTGATGTGCCGGCTAGAGGCAATTTTGTCTACTTCATTACCTTTACCGATGATCTGTCTAGGTATGGGTATGTGTATCTTATGAGACACAAGTCTGAAGCTTTTGAAAAGTTCAAAGAATTCAGACATGAAGTAGAAAAACAAACTGGAAAACCCATTAAGGTTCTTCGATCAGATCGAGGAGGTGAATACCTTAGCCGGGAATTCCTAGACTATCTCAAGGAAAATGGCATAGTCTCTCAATGGACTCCACCAGGAACACCTCAACTCAACGGGGTTTCAGAATGGAGAAATCGGACTCTATTGGATATGGTTCGATCCATGATGAGCTTCACAGACCTCCCTGATTTTCTTTGGGGACACTCATTGTTAACTTCAATTCTATCTACTGAATAGGGTTCCCTCTAAAACCGTTCCTACCACACCGTATGAGATATGGCACGGTAAGAAACCAAGTCTGAGTCATCTCAGAATTTGGGGTTGTCCGGCTCATGTCAAAAGACAACAAGCGGACAAGTTAGAGTTTAGGTCCTTTAGAGCTCGATTCATAGGATATCCTAAAGAGTCATTAGGATACTATTTCTACATTCCAGAAGACCACAATGTGATTGTGAGTCGACATGCCATCTTTCTTGAAAAATAGTTTATTCAAGATAGCGGCATTGGAAAGCAGATTAAGCTTGATGAGAAAGTCTCACAAGTACAACGAGCTAAGGACCAATTGGAACCAAATCAGGTTGAGCCAATAAGAACACTACCTCCTCCACCTCGTAGATCGGAAAGAGTTTTCCCGTCCCCCTGAAAGATACTTAGGTATTATTTCAGAGGATGTAGAGAGAAAATGTTCCTCGTAGGTAATGGTGCTCATGGTGATGATCCCAAAACCTACAACGAGGCGATATCAGATATCGACTCCGAGAAATGGCTAGAGGCAATGCAGTCAGAAATTGACTCGATGCACTCAAACCAAGTCTGGACCTTGGTAGATCCACCAGAAGGTATAGTACCTATTGGGTGTAAATGGATCTTCAAGAGAAAGATTGGTGCAGATGGGAATGTGGAGACATTCAAGGCTAGACTAGTGGCAAAAGGTTATAGTCAACGCGAAGGCATTGACTATCAGGATACCTTTTCCCCAGTGGCTATGCTAAAATCCATCCGCACATTGCTTGCCTGTTGCAGCCTATTTCGATTATGAAATATGGCAAATGGACGTGAAAACGGCATTCTTAAATGGATATCTTGAGGAAGATATCTATATGGAACAGCCGCTAGGTTTCACATCCAGTGATACTGATCACAAGGTTTGCAAGCTGCAAAGGTCCATATATGGACTTAAGCAAGCATCTCGGAGCTGGAACACTCGTTTCAATGATGTGATCAAAAAGTTTGGTTTCATCAAAAATGAAGAGGAACCATGTGTTTTCAAAAAGGGTCAGTGGGAGCGCTGTTGTCTTCCTCGTATTGTACGTGGATGACATCCTCCTTATTGGGAATGATATTCCCATGTTGACATCAGTCAAATGTATGGTTGTCCAAGGAATTCTCCATGAAAGACCTAGGTGAAGCATCCTTTATTCTAGGAATTAAGGTCTATAGGGATAGACCGAATAGGATGCTAGGACTTTCACAGAAGATGTACATAGAGGAAGTACTAAAGAGGTTTAGTATGGAAAACTCTAAGAGGGGATTAATACCCTTCAGACATGGTATTCATCTTTCCAAGAAGATGTGCCCTAGCACACCTGAGGAAATAGAACGCATGAGCAAGATCCCTTATGCTTCTGCAATAGGGAGCCTCATGTATGCCATGCTATGTACACGACCTGATATAGCCCATGCTGTGAGTGTCACAAGCAGATATCAGTCAAATCCAGGTGAAGAACACTGGACTTCTGTGAAATGTATCCTTAAGTACTTGAGAAGAACTAAGGATATGATGTTGGTCTTTGGTAATGGAGAACTCCAAGTCCAGGGATACACAGACTCGGATTTCATGTCCGATATAGATGATCGAAAGTCGACATCTGGAGTCTGTTTGTGTGCAATGGTGGTGCTGTCAGCTGGAAGAGTTCCAAGCAAACTGTGATAGCAGATTCCACCATGGAAGCAGAATATATCGCTGCATCAGAGGCTGCGAAGGAAGCATTCTGGTACAAGAAGTTTGCTGCAGAAATTGGAGTAATGCCATCAGATGCCATTCCTCTATACTGCGACAACAATGGCGCCATAGCCCTTGCTAAGGAGCCGAGGTCTCACCAGAAATCCAAGCACATTGAGCGGCGATACCACCTCATCCGCGATTACCTCGAGAAAGGGTTACGTCGAGGTCAAGAGAGTCAACTCCACAGATAATGTGGCAGACCCACTTACAAAGCCGTTGGGCCAGCAGAAGATCGAAGCCCACCTTGAGAAGATGGGACTTAGACTTGTAGCCAATTGGCTTTAGGACAAGTGGGAGATTGTTAGATATATGTGCCCTAGAAGCCAGAATTGGCTGACACTTGTAATACACTTCTAGGGGCAAAATTATAATTTTGACTATAATCAATAAAATGGGTTATTTTCTATCACATATGTGTATTTAGTGTCTGTGATACATCCTTTGAGTTAATGGTAATGATAATTCATATTTTCAAGAGTTGAAAATTTAAGACATGAATAATCATTATTAACTCATAAAATGCTCCCGACCATAGGATCATCACGAGGATGGTGATTGATCCGGAAGGTTGGTGTACAATCGCTTCTCTTTAGTAGATGAGTCTTGAGTCTACGGTGTGGAGACACCGGAGCGAGAGTACAGGTACTCGTTAGAGAACGAGGGCACTGAGCGTGACCACCTCGAGTAGTCATTAGGAAGTCTACCTTCTCGTCAATGACTGACTCGATGCTGCAGTAGTGTGTCTGGTTCTTTGACCTGAGGTGCATCGGCAGTTCACCTTGAGGGTGTTATAGTTTGACTACACCATTACTCGGTCTCCTAGCCATATGGAACCCTGAGGTGTATGTTGGCTATAGCATGTTCATTGTAGGAACTGGATTGCATCAAGATGGAATCTATCTACCTCGGTGGTAGAGGAGCAGCCCTATGATGATCATGAGAATCAAGTCCAGAAGCCCATGGCCATGGCAGAGTGAAATAATAGAAAGAGTTTCTATTTAGATTTTCACATTGGACTCGAATCGAATGATTACATCATATGACAGAGACTAGGGTTTGACGAGTTCACCTTAACCCTAATCTGATCGGGGCTCAAGATAGAAGAACTTAATCACACAGGTAGCTGCACCAAGAGGTTCGCATTCAGCTCTGATGGGTTGCCACCATATACTGCTAGGTGTCACTGGTGGATTTTGGGAGCAATTAGAATGATTTAGATGATCGATCATTCTAGCTGTTCGAATCAGAAGAGTTCTGATCCATCGAAAGGAGTTTCGATGATGTCGATGATAGAGATCATGACATATCCCATTACCATACAGAACTGAACCTAACTGGGTCACACAAACAAGGGTTTGAATCTGGTGATCATCAATTGAACTGATCTAGTTCAATTGATCTGAATGAGATTCAATTAGGTTCAAGGAAATCGTGCTAGCACTCGATTGAACCTAACGTTCTTCTTTTACTATCATAAATAAGTTGTCCTGACTGAGCCAAAGGAGTTTGTGCTCAATCAGAGGCCTTCATATGGTCTGACTGGAGGTTGTCCAAGTCAGAAAAGGTTGTCTTATTTTGTAAGACATTACCTGCCATTTTTGGTCACCTGCCATTTCTTGTTCTTTGACTTTGGTCAAAAGTCTACCTTTGACTGGTCAAATGTTGACCATTGACACTTTGACTTTTGACCACATGTCATGCACCTATTGGAGAGCTGGTGGGGGCCTGTCCCCCTGCCAGAACCTAGCAAGGAGGAGGGCGCACGCCACCTTTGGCGTGTGCCCAAGTTGGAGGCGCCTAGGAGTCCTTGTTGGACAAGGACTCCATCTCCTTTTTGGATTCCAATTAGAGTTCTCCTAAGAACCAACTTTGACTGGTCTTAGGCGCCCTCTAAGGAGGAATCCAGGGGACTCTATTTCCACCAATCAGATTTAGATCTGATTTCATAAAGAGTTGTGATTGGTTGGGAAGAAGAGGAGTTGGATCACAGATAGTCTATAAATAAGACCCTGCGCCCAACCCAGATTAAAGATGAATGATTGAAAGAATCATAATTCCCATGCCCCAAGGCTGCCTCTCCCTCTCCTCCATGCCAAACCATCTTCTCCCTCTCCTCTCCACGTCCAAAAGGAGTTTTGGATTTTTGGTTGGTGCAATTCAGATCAAAGAAAGGCGATCAAAAGCTAGAAGGCTGCGCTGCTGCAAAGGACGACTGCTGATCTTCAAAAAGAGTTTTGAAGATCCTCCAGATCAGATCCAGATCTGATTTTTGGAGATGTGATAGAGAAGAAGAGGATCTCCAGATCAAGCCTGAGTGAATATCGGTAGAGGCTAGGCGCTTGCGTGGCTAGATCCAGAACCTTCCGCTGCATATAGGATCATCAATGGGTAATTGGATTATCCAAATCAAGTAAATTAAATTTGATTTAATTTATTCTTATTTTATTTTATTTATTAAAATAATAAGAATCAGATCTGAAACATCCCAGATCTGATATCGATTAAAGAGAAAAATTTTTAAAATATATCTCTTGATCTGATCAGATTTGAACGAACCTGGATCGAAAAATCAGGATTTTCCTTCAATTTCAACATTGAAAACCCCAATACAATCTATGTATTTATACATAGCCATTAGGCTCGATCAAAAACTCTCCGACTAATCCAATACATGAAAGCACTCATCGAGCCCATGCCTCACATGCTCTCATCCTCTGGATCTAGATTCGATCCATACATGAATTAGCCATCTTAGGACCTCTCAAACCAGGCCTTAAGATCCTAGGATCAACCCAAACCCTAGCCCAAAATAGACCCTCGCATAACTTTGCTTGTGCACTGAGCTGGCTTAGTCTCAACACTGAGATGGCTAAGTTCCACTGGGTCGACCTAGTCTGAAATTGAGCCGACCTAGTTTTGTGCCGTGCCAGCAGTTCGGAATGCACAGCTCTCTATTTTGCCTGTGCATTGAGACTTAGCCGATCCAGTTTTGGGCTGAGCTAGCTAACCTACAGAAAATCTTCATTCTACAGTCTTGATTCTCCGACTTTAGTTCCTTGCTTTATCTTATGTTTCAAGTCATCGAAGCACCAACCAAGCCTCTAGAATCTCCAGAGCTAACACCCTGACTCCTCCCATGGCCTCCCAAGGCTTGGGAGCATCACAAATCCTCATAGTGTTTCATTAAACAGATGCCTCTAGAGGAATAGCAAAATGGGCAATCGAGCATAACATCAACTTCCAACCTCATCCATCAATCAAAGCCCAGATATTAGTAGATTTTATAGTAGAATACATTATTCCGAATGTAGCCAAACTCGAACAAAAAGAAGTTAGTATTTCATGGCTGCAGTCAAACTCTCCTAAATAAAGGTTAGACCTCTCTGAAGGTTTTTGGGCCCTGTATGTAGATGGCTCATCCAATGCTTCTGATGTAGGAGCAGGTTTGATCTTGATTAACCTTGGGAGACTCATCGACAAATATGCACTGTGTTTCAAATTTTCTATAATCAATAATGGGACTAAAAATGAAGCACTGATTGCAGGATTGAAAATAGTTAAGGAGATAGAAGTAGATTGACTCCAAGTTTATAGTGATTTTCAATCGATGGTGGGATAAATTAGTGATAATTATGAAGCTTGGGAGGAAAGCATGGTAAATTATCTTGAAAAAGTAAAAAGTCTTACTCCTACCTTTAGTAGTTTTGATATCAAGCAAATCTCGAGAGCAAAAAATGTTAGGGTCGACCTTCTCTCCAAGTTAGCCATATTGTCCCCAAACGAACTTCCAAGAGAAGTATTCTTTGAAGTTTTGAAATGCCCAAGTTTAGAGAAATCTTAGGCTGTAATGCAAGTTAACCATGAGCCCAGCTAGATTAACCCACTTGTCACTTATCTCAAAGATGGCGTTCTTCCTTAGGATTCAAAGGAAGCTCAAAAATTGAGAAATCAGGCTGCCTAATATGTTCTGTATGAGAATAGGTTATATAAAAGGTCATACTCTTTTCCATTGTTGAAATGCCTTCGATCTTTTGAGACTGACTGTGCTCTATGGTAAGTGCATGAAGAAATATGTGGGAGTTATTTGGGGCTAGATCTTACAAACTACTTCAGCATGGCTACTATTGCCCAACCATGCATCAAGACTCTATGGAGTACATCAGGAAATATGACCAGTGTCAAAGAAATGTAAGCATTCAAAGACAACCGACTTTTGAGCTTACTCTCCTGAGCACCCCATGGCCATTTGCACAATTGGGGATGGACATACTCAGGCTCTTTCCTATGGTATTTGGATAGCGAAAGTTTTTCTTGGTGGCAATTCATTATTTTACTAATGGATCAAACCCAAACCTCTGGCCAAAATCACAAAAGCTAAAGTACACTTTATCTGGAAGTCAATTATCTACAGCTTCGACCTATCCTGGACTCTTATAATCGATAATGGGCACCAATTTGCAGGCACAAAATTTGTCAAGTTCTGTGAAGACCTGAACATCTCCCATAATTTTATGTTAGTGGCTCATCCATAGGCAAATAAAGAGGCCAAGGTGACTAACAGGACTTTGTTGCAAGGCATAGAGGCAAGGCTTGAAAGAGCGAAGAGAACATGGGTAGACGAGCTTTATCATGCACTCTGGGCATACCAAACTATCCAACGATTGCCGACTGGGGAAACACCTTTGCTTTGGCTTTTGGAACAGAAGCAATCATCTCGATATAGTTCAAACTTTCATCAGCATGAGTCATGTTATTCAATGAACAGAGAAACTCTCAAGATCTTAGAGCCAACCTTGACTTGTTGGAAGAAAAATGAGAAGAGGCTCGAGTTCGGAAGGTAGCCTACAAGCAGAAGATAGCTTGCTACTATAATTCCAGAGTTAGAAGCAAAGCATTAAAAGTAGAGGACTTGGTACTTCGACGAGTGGCTATCTCACAATCTTAGAAGCAAGAAAAGCTCACCCTGAATTAGGAAGGCCCATATGAAATCAAGGAGGTCATCCGGCTTGAAACTTATCATTTGAAAGAACTTGGAGGAGTTGAACTTTCGCAACCATGGAACTTGAAAAAATTATGGATGTACCATCAATAACTTCATTTAAATAAAATTTCCTTAACTTAATACCTTTGCTTTTGGTATAAAGCTATGACGACATGGAATTACTCCCAAGCTTACTCAGTAAATAATGCTAACCATGTTAGGAATAGGAGAAGAATCTCGTCCTAACTTGGATGAAGACCTCCGATTATTTAAAACAGGAGGAGGAGAGATGCCCTTACAATAGCCCTTTTGTATCCCAGTGAGCTTGCTAGGGATAGAAGGAAGACCTTGTCCTAATAAGGATAAAAGCCAACCATGTCAGAAATAGGAGGAGAATCTTATCGTAACATGGGTGAAGATCTCCGATTATTTAAGATATGAGGAGGGGAGACGCTCTTACAATAGCCCTTTTATGATCTAGTGATCTTGCTAGGGATAGGAGGAAGACCTTTTTCTAACAAAGATAAAAGGCCAACCATGTTAGAAATAGAAGAAGAATCTCATCCTGACATGGGTGAAGACCTCTGGTTATTTAAGATAGGATAAGAGGAGAGGTCCTTACAATGGCCCTTTTGTGCTCCAGTGATCTTGCTAGGAATAAAAGAAAGACCTCACTCTAATAAGGATAAAGGCTAACCATATAAGGAATAGGAAGAGAACCTTATCTTAACATGAGTGAACACCTCTGGTTATTTAAGATAGAAGGAGAGGAGAGGCCCTTACAATGGCATTTTTATGTCCCAGTAATCTTGCTAGGGACTGGAGGAAGATCTCATCCTAACAAAGATAAAAGCAAACTATGTCAGGAATAGCAGGAGAACCTCATCTTGACATAGGTAAAGACCTTCTATTATTTAAGATAGGAGAAGGGAAGAGGCCAACTGTATCAGAAATAGAAGAAAAATCTCATCCTGACATGGTGAAGATCTTCAGTTATTTAAGATAGGAGGAGAAGAGAGGCCCTTACAATGATCCTTTTTGTGCCCCATTTGATCTTGCTAGGGATGGAAGGAAGACCTCATCCTAATAAGGATAAAGGCCAACCATGTCAGAAACAGGAGGAGAACCTCGTCCTAACATGGATAAAGATCTCCAATTATTTAAGACAGGAGGAGAATAGAGGCCCTTACAATGATCCTTTGTACCCCAGTGATCTTGCTAGGGATAGGAGGAAGACCTCATTCAAACAAGGATAAAGGCTAACTATGTCAGGAATAGAAGGAGAACCTCGTCTTGACATAGGTGAAGACCTCTAGTTATTTAAAATAGAAGGAGGGGAGAGGCCCTTACAATAGTCCTTTTGTGCCTCAATAACCTTACTAGGGACAGCAGGAAGACCTCGCCCTAATATGGGTAAAGGCCAACCATGTTAGAAATAAGAGAAGAATCTTGTCCTGAAATGGATAAAGATCTCCAGTTATTTGAGATAGGAGGAAGATATTTTGTCAACAATCATACTGCCAAAAGATGAAATGAAGAAACTAGGAAAATTATCAAGCATCAAATCCATGCAAAATAAGAGGAGAATCGAAGAAAACATCATTTCATTAAGGTTGAAGTTCATTACAAAATAAAGATCCATGAGACTAGTTATAGAAAAAAAAGAGAAAAAAGAAGAAAAGGAGATGAGTCCTATTCAGGATCGGACTTTGGGCTTCCAACTCCAGCCATTGCAAAAGAGAGTTTTAGACATTCCACCTCCTCCTCGAGTCTTTATCGAGATGCCAAACTCTTCCTTAGCATCCTCTTCCACTTGCATGACTCCTCCGACTCCCTCAACCTCTTTGTTAGAATTGAAGATTCAGCTTCGGCATCCTTCATGATGCCCTTCTGGTATGCTATTTGAATCGTCAATTTATGCAGCTCGATTTTGTCCTTTTCGTGCATGGTGGATAGGTTCTCTAAGATGCCTCTCAAAGAAAGAATCTCTTATGATTCTCTGCTTGAATCGACTTGAGTTCTATTTGATAATTACTGTCGAAGTCTAGCAATCTCACTGTCATCCTTTCAGAGTTTATACTAAAAGTTGGCAACTTGACCACGCCACCTTGCCTATAATCATTATATGAGTCTTCGGCTACTTGTAACTGGCCATGTAATTCAAAAAAATCTTTTCAACCAATCCCAACCATACTCAGTCCGGTTGGTAGACCATGTCGAACTTCCTTCGAGTATTCAAATCTTCTCCTGCACGGCCTTCAGCTCGATTTCTAGAGAGCTTGCCTTAGCGGTCAAAGTCCAAGCTTTCTCGCTGTTGAGCTTCTTCATCTGTTCCAATTCTTCAATTAAATGATGCTTGTTATTGATATAATCCATAGAATTCTTCTTGTGCACCTACCATAAGTGAGTAACCTCGATCATCAATTCTGAATAACTTTTTTTCAATTTCTAAAGCTCATCTTCCATCTTTTTCAACTTCTTTAAATGATGAACTTTTTTTTTCAAGTCTCTAACTATGGACCTCAGAGGAACACCCTAAGGTAGTGGCTCAGCCCCGACTGGAGATGATGGGTCATAGCTTCGATCACTAGAAGGATTCTGAATGACACACCATAGTGCAAGTATAAAGAGAAGAAACATATTTTCATTACTCAAAATAATTTGTACACATCAGAAGAAAAAAGGAAAAAGTATAATTATCAAAACTCTTCAACCGCGGGTGGTGCGACGGCGATCGAGGTTGGTGCATTCTCTACGACATCAGGTTTGAGAGGTGATTTAGGAGCCATGCTGCAGGCTTGGAAACTTTGAGGGTGGGTTCAGCGACAAGGGAGGTGACACTGGCATGGAAGGGACCCTTTAATTTGTCAGGCTCCTCTGTTAGAAGATCCAGGTCTAAATCAAAAAAGTTTTTTGCAACCCTCTTCATGCAGATCTTGAATGCCTCCAGAAAAGCCTCCCTAGGCGATCATGATATCCACCATAGCCTTGGAGGACTTGAAAGCCTTGATAGCTGACTCCTCGGTGCCAACCTCCTCTTCAATCTTCTTTCTCTTCTCATCTGCAAGAGTCAGAGCCACCTTCAGCTCTACTGCTACTTCTTCTTCCTATCGCAGTGCTTCCCGAAGGCACTTAATTTTCGTAGATTAGAACCTCCAAGGCCTTCTTCAAACAGTCGACCTTGGCTCGAACCTTCTCGATCTCCACCTGAGCCTCTTGGAGGGCTTTGGAGGCCTCGACCTAGCAAAGATCTGCCATCTTTGAATGAGCGAACAAATAATGTCCCAACTATAAAGCAAAGACTAGATCAGAACTTCAAAGGTGCATTCGACATTTAATCAAGTTCGAAAAAATTGGTTACCTCAAGGTAAGTAGCGAAGGACTCATCAAACCTCTCCGTATTCTCTATCTAGATCATCTTGTCGATGATATATGGGAGGATGCTGCCCTCCATCAGAGATTGGATGACCTTACGATCATCCAAAGAATCTTGCCCGTAGCCAGAGCTCTCGCCACTAGAGTGCCCGACTTTTTTCCTGACCTTCTTGGCAATGGCATTTTTATCCTTCTTCTTCTTCTCCATAACCTCCCCTTGCTCAGGAGGTGCAGGGGGAGCAGCTTCATCGGGCATGGCTGGGCTTGGCGCTACCATGTTAGGTTCTAGGATAGGCACGACCTGGATTGGCATGGCCAGGGTTGGCTCTTCAGTGCGAGCCTTCTTCGATGGTTCCTCGACAGAACTACCCTTCTTCTTGAGAGACTTGATCTCTTTGGATAAGTAATTGCATTCTTCTAGAGACATCTCTACAATAGAAGTATTTTAAGTCAGAAGAAAGAACAAAGTATGATTGACTAGTTATGGAACACTATCTACTAAATCTAGGAGACTAAGACCGAGGTTGAATAAAGTTTGATCATCCAGGAGTCTGGAGATCAGAGGGGCTTGATAGTTCTTCAGTTTATCAACCAAGTTTCGATCTTCTTTTCCTAGCCCAGGAGCTTGGTGGACCGAGTCTCTCATATCCACCTAAGAAGGAAGTCCTAACTCTAAGGAGGGGCACGAAATAAAGAAAAATTTCTTCTTCTTGTTGTGAATGGAAGGAGCACCCTTAAGTAGCCTCTTCTTATTAAACTGAGGAGAAACATACCATCAATCCTTAGCTGTGGGATGATATTTGAAAGTAAAGAAGTTGCAGAATAGAGAGATGGTAGGATGGACATCGATCATGATGCATAAGAAAAAAAATCCTATAATGAACCTAAACGAGTTTAGCACCATGGAAGCAAAGGAGATGTTCAAGAATCTAAAAAGGATGACCATGAAAGGCGGAATTGGTAATCTAAGTTTAGCTCGAAGGACCTCAACATATAAGCAAATATGGCCCGAAGGAGGGGAGCAAGCTCGGCCACTAGGATCCAAAAGTTTGTGCTCATATTTGGAAGGGATCCCGAACTAGATTTTGATTGAAGAAAGGTCTTCATGCCAAAGTTTAAAAGGGATGGTGTTAGGAATGAATGGAGGTTGGGATGTTTCTACAGGTTCGGTGTCCTTATGGGATAGATCCATAAGGGTCAGGTGGAACAAACTCCCTGAAAAGGTTGACCAGGATTCTTTAGTAGAAATTTGGATCAAACAAGGCTTCAAAAAATCTCAAAAATCAAGAAAAATAAAACATAAAACTTGCTTAAAGAAATTGAATAGACGAAGACATAGAAGATGCAGGAATAATCAAGAGAAGGATTTTAGAACTAACCTAAATTGATTGGAAAGAGCGGAAAGATGGCAAGCATGATGGAAATCGAAGGGGAGGATGCTTGGGATCAGAAAAAATGGTGGAAGAAGTCAGAACTCTTGAGCAGGAGAAAGATGAAAACCAGATGGAGAGGAAGAGGGTCTCAGTCAAGATGAAGCCTCGAAGGAAGAAGATGAGTTTAAATATCCTGACGAGTCCAAGGCAGTTTTAATTGCAGGTCTGCTCTGATCGATCTTAGATTGACACATGTCCTACTCATCATGGCAAGGGATTGATAGATGATAGGTTCTTAATTATGCTGTACTTTGGGTAGAGCTCTAGTAAGAGTTTCGATAAATTATCTTTTCAATTCATCTTATATTGAAGAAGCTTTAGCGCCAGCATAATAAATGCCAAAACTTTCCATCTGATGAGCATGAAAAATCAGAAAAGAACTTTGGTAGTCACCCTTCTTTGTACTCCCTTCAAACTTCAAACTCAGGAGTAGGAAGACTATTGTTGGGTTAAACTCACTCCTATCAAAGTTTGGCCTGGTATCTAGTCCCATGATAATTCCATGATGGCCGATCTTCAATCGACCAGTTGATCTTCTTGACTATATGAATAAACTATAGATCCCATGAAGCATTGCAAACCCCACCTAGATGAGCTTGAATGGTAAAAGTAGTTGTTTCCCACTTGACGGTAAGGCTTAAGTGGTGGAGCTCGATTGGTTCGACTTTATTCGATGATAAGTTGTGAAGACAACCAAATTCCTCCATTATAAGCAGTTGGTTTCAGTCGAACTTTTTTTGGATGAACTTGAATAGTGAAAGCAATCACCTAAGTGGTTGGCTGTGTTGGGAATATGTCCCAAAGTCAATCATCAATCTATTGACGGTTGGACTACTTATTATACTTGTATATGAATTATTAAATAATAAAAGTTATTTTGATATTTTTTTTCATCATAAATTCTATTATCTTCTAATGAACTTCTGTGTTGTGATGAAGTCCTTAGGACTATCTAGATTTGACAAAGAATGATTTATCATTTAGTCCTTAAATTATTCATGATCAAAAGATATGTTGTTACTTAGGATTACAACATTTATCGAGTATAGATCATTGTGTGCCATATAGGTTGGTTGTCCTCATAACCAAGGAGTGTTGAGACACTAGTATGGCTTGCAAGTGAGATGTATGGATACATCTGCACCGAATGTGACTAACTTCGAAGCTTTTCTTCTGTCAAAATTAACCCCGAAGGATCTAGGTATAAGTATCCCTTAGATTTGAGACCACCATGGTGACTTGAAAGCAACTCATTGTACATAGGTACCAGACTATCTGAATTTATAATTCAGTGATGGAAGGCTACTGGATGCAGTCAATTACTTAGCTTGTCGGTGTGTGAGTTTAGATAGGATTGACCCCTCCAAGTGTTGGAGTAAGTGCATTGCTGTATTTCAATTTAGCAAATTCTCGGTTATGGTAGTCCATATGATGGACGCTAAATTTTGAAATACACTATGGATGAATTTTAGGATTAACAGTAAATCCTAAATCATCCTTTAAGCATCGAGGTCAAGGAGATGAATTATATGATAACCATATGCCACAGGATCGTCGATGTTGCATTGCAATTATTCGACCTATTCGAATGTCGGGTACCATTGCTAGATGGTCACATCTATTAGTATAGAAAATTAATTTTTCTGCTATCCGCTTAGGATTCGAAGCTATGGGGTCACACACAATATGAGTTTCTACCTGATATGATGGCTGATATTGAGTCTCAATGATCTAAGAATCGATGGTCAAGAGTCCCACTGGACTAGAACTCTATGACCAAGAGTTCCACTGGACTGGTACTCTAGGTCCTTCCTATCTGAGACTCTTTGATTGAGAGTCTCGATGACCTGAGAATCTATGGTCAAGAATCCCACTAGACTGAAACTCTATGATCAAGAGCCCTAGTAGTCTTGGACTCTGAGTCCTACTCATTTGAGACTCTCTGATCAAGAGTCCCACTAGTTTGGGACTCTATGATCGTGAGTTCGATTCGTTTGGGACACTGGGTTCAAGAGTTCCACTGGTTTGGAACTCTTCATGAGTTTCATGTTGATGGAACTCTGTTGCCCAGACACCCATCCAATTAGGACTCTATATTTATTAGAGAATTAATTAATAATTTGATTATTGATTAGCTTAATTTGATTGAATGATAGAGATTTGATCAAGTTTGAAAAGATTGGATTCGATTGGATTTGATCCGATCAGGTCATGAGATGACCTAATCGCTAAGGAAGATTCGATCCTGATTTGATCAAGACCTGGACCTAATTAATTTTTAATTTAATTAAAAATTTATTGATTTGGGTTAAGCATAATTTAGTTAGGTTTAATTTGATCTAATTGATTTAAATTAATGGATTTGGTTGAAACCAATTTGGACCAAGTCAAATAAGATTTGAATTCAAACTCTCCCTAGCGCCCACCATATTTGACTTTTCCACCTTGACCCATGCCCTCATCTGATTTTTGTGTGAGATTTCTCATGTAGAAATGAATGTGCACCCTTCCTCTCTTTTGCCTTTGACATGGTCCAAGGGTTGGACCAGTTCAAACTAAGTTGAATTTTGAATTCAACTTGGTTGGTTTAAAATTTAAAAAACCTAACTCTTTCTTATCTATTCTCAATGCCTACCTATCTTTTGTCACACATTCTTTTTGGCAATTTTGGGTTGAGGGTGAGTAAAAAGAGAGTCCTTCTACTCATCACCCTCTTGGGTGAGGCGTTGGAAAAGGATAAGACCCCATTTGAATTCAAATACTAGAAGTTGGTTGAAACTAGTTCAACTAATCTCAACCTATCCACTCCACATGGAATTTCTACTTATTTCTCATGCAATAAATTATCTAAATTTTTTTCCCTAAAGCCTATGGGGTTATCTTTTTGTGACAAAAATTTGAAAATAATTGGGTATTGGTTTTGGGCAAAAAAAATCCTAGAGTGAAGGTGAGTAGAGTCTTATAGCATTTTCTTTTCCTTCATGCCCCTATTCTCTTCTAATTTTTGTATCTAAGGACACCCAGTTTTTAGATATTCTATTAGTAGAGTTTATAGATTCAAAAGTCATCTTTCTATGAAAACTTGTTTCATGAAAAAACTCCACACAGAGAGGGTGTGAGAGGGTTTTCAGTGTGTTAGGGTTTTTGGGCCGAGTGAAACCCAAGACTTGGGAATCTAGGTTTAGGTGGAGAGATCGAGTACCGTGAGCATCAGATCACCACCAAATTTGAAACACCACTTCATCATCCTTCGAAGCATATGTTTGGATTTTTTAGAGTATCTAGAAGATCAAAAAAAAGATGATCGATTGGATCAATCACGATCAGCCATTGAAGGCCCCAACGAGGAGCTAACACTCTAGTGGGGCTGATCAGGACCAGTAGTTCCGTGTGGACCGACCATAGAGTCCGAACACATATGTGGATGCTATGTGACATCAGAGCATTATCCAGTAGATTCAGATTATGGTGATCAGCTATCCGTGAAAAGATATTTTATTTTGAACAGATAGATGTAGTAAAGAATTTGCTGCATAGTTTTATTTTTAGATCTATATGAATGCATGCATATTATGTTTAGATCCTTAGTATAGGGCTTAACATTTTGATATGATCAATAATTAATTAATTAAATTAATTAATTTTTTACTATATTTTAGCTATTTTCAAAAATTTTTTTGAAAGTAGTACTGCAAATCCTGCACTACTTCCTTCAAAATGATATCAGAGCAAGGTTCGCTAAATATGATATGCTTGTATATTTTAGATTGATAATTTAGATTTGATCTAAATATTAATCTAATAATCTAATTATTTATATCTAAAAATTAAAATCAACATGGCATGGACTGTAGATTATCCTGCTATAAGGTTTATCCCCTACAGTAAAAAGGTTATCCTAGTACGTTGCTGATGTAAATATTTAATCATAAAATCATAGATTTGATCTAATATTTTTATGATTTGATTATATCAAGCTTTAATTTAATTTATGATCATGAATGCATAATTAGATAAAGTTTGATTCATGATTTAGTATTATGTAGTGTATATAGTTTCAGATTAAATTCTATAACTAGTATTATTTGTGAATTGAGCTGATTCAATTTTAAAGTGAGTCAACTCAATTGGTGAATAATACTAAGTTATAAAGAACCTTTTAAAAATTTTAAAAATATTTTTGAAATATCAAACCCTAACCCACAACCCATAAACTTAACTAAAAAAAATTAAGTATAATAATTTAGTATCTAGAATTGTGAATTAAGACTCTAAGTCATTGATCATAAACATGGATTATTTGGTTAGTTGAATTAGGTCCATAAATTGGATTAGACCTAAGGTTAGTTAAATAGTGGACTAAATTAGAGTAATTGATCAAATCTAATTAAATATTAATTTAGATTAGGTCAAGAACTCTATAGATTCAATTACAATAGTTGTAGTTGGTCAAGTCCATGCCTTTAATGAGGACCAAATGGACTTGATTCATGGCTACATGGTCGAATCTAAAATTACTAGGTTGATCAAATTAAAACTAATAAATTGAATGGTGTCTAAGATAAGTTTGATAGTTTGACCAGTGATTTTTAATTAGGAGCTACTCGCACTGATTCGATCTTTGACGAGTTAATGGCATATCCCTCCACTGATCTCACTTACATGGCCATCCTGGTGAGTTAGATTTTGATTAGATTACTTGATGATTCGGGCTCACCCATGTCAATTAGGTAAATCAGTCTAACTGATTTAGGTGCTCTAAATGCCAGCTTAGATTAGATCCTTTTTTATCTGACTTGGTGAAGTCAGTGGGAGGATCAAAATTGGCTCGCTTTTCTTAAATTTGTTAACTAAATTCTCCAAAGTTATTAGTTTCCTAAAAATAAAATAGTTATATAGATAACTAAATCATAGCCTTCCATTAAGTTGAGTGATAATGAGTTCATTAATTTGATAATTACTAGAGGCCCAAAGGCCTGGTGCTTATTGACTAATGAAATTATCATTCATAAAATGATAATTTCATTAAATTTTTCTGATAGTGGTTGGGTTGGCCAACCAAAGTCGGGCCTGATCACTTATTGGTTAGATATGATCAAATGTGGTCAAATTAATGGTTGGACCTAACCGAACATTTTCAGTGGAGGTCAAAGCCTACTGATTAGATCTCTGGGGCAAAATTGATATTGCTAAAAATTATTTAGAGAAATAATTAATTTTGAACCTACCCATAGGTGCACATGGGTTGACCAACCAAAGTTGGGCTCGTGTGTAGTCTCTGTGGATTCTAGTACTCACTAAGAAATTAAAGTAATTCTTCGAATTGAAGGTAGAGGCTATCAATTCATATAAAATAGTGGAAGAACCTTTGGACTAAAGTTTAAGTCTTTAGGATAATTGATTCATATACTAATTAGGTTTGATTTTTCTTATTATGTAGAAATGGCCACTAACTTGTCACTTTGATCATTGTTAGATAACGATAAATTAATAAGACCAAACTACGATAGCTGGTATTGTAAGTTGAAAATCATTCTAGAGCATGAGCAGATCCTTTACGTCGTAACGAATCCTGCACCTGAGGAGCCAGCTCCGAATGCTAGGAGAGCGGTATGAAACACTTATCAAAAGTGGCTCAATGACTGCATCATTGTTCGATGTATAATACTGACAGTAATGAATGACGAGTTCAGTCGCAGGTTTGAAAATGCCCAACCATAGGAGATGCTTCAAATGTTAAACGACTCCTTTGGCATGCCTGACGATGTTGAAAGGCACAAAATAAGTTATGCTATTTTCAATGCTCGGATGAGGGATGGGGCCTCAGTCATCGATCATGTATTGTATATGATCGAGATGATCGAGCACCTTAACAAGCTGGGCTTTCCCCTGCATGAGCAGCTCAATAAGAATGTGATCCTTAATTCCTTACCCAAGTCCTTCCTCCCCTTCCTAACTCATTTCAGAATGACAAAGCCTACAGTCAACTACCATGGCTTGTTGGGGTTACCGCAAAACTTTGAGAAGGATCACCAACTCCACAAGGAGACGATGAATGTAGTGGGAGGGTCTTCTTTAGGTTGTCGATCCTTTAAGAAAGGGAAGAAGAACAAGAAGAAGAAGAACAAGAAGGTGTAGCCAAATACCAGGACGACTACATAGGGTCGGACCAAGAAGTCCAAGCCCGACCAGATCTAGGTGGAGTGCTTATTCTGTAAGAAGCAGGGGCACTGAAAGAAAAACTATCCTTGTACATTCCCTTCCCGGACCCAAACAAGTCGAGGAGGAAGCAAGTGGTTGTTGGGCAAGGTAATTATATGATAATACCTTGCAATTTTACATTATTTGATTCTGCTACCTGGGTATTAGATACTGAAAGCCCTTATTATATTTGTAATTCTATACAGAGCTTGCAGGTCAGTAGGAGATTTGATCAAGATGAGAGGTTCCTGAATGTTGGAGATGGAAGATAAGTTTGAATTCTAGCTTTAGGAATCATAAACCTTGTAATCAATTCAAATAAAGTTATTCTTAGTGAATGCCATTTTTTTTCTAACTTTCTTATTGAATGTTATTTCTATAGGCCTTTTGGCCATGAATGGTTTTAAAATATCAATAAAAGAAAAATTTTGTAATATCATTTTGAATGGTGTTACAATTTTTATTGGATAATTGAATAATGAAATTTATTTACTTTCTATGCCTGTTAACGTGGTTCAATCCTCCGGTAAATGCCCTAAAATTAGTGATGTATCTGATGTATACCTTTGGCACCGTAGGCTAGGTCATATTTATAAGAATACAATTAATAAGTTAACTCAAGAAGGAATTTTTGAGGTTAGTGATTGTGAATCACTTCCAACCTACGAGTCATGTCTTCTTGGTAAGATGACCAAGTCACTTTTACTGGAAAAGGTGAACGAGCCACTGAACTCTTGAGTCTAGTACATTCGGATGTATGTGGACCCATGAGCTCAAGTGCTAGAGGTGGATACTTCTACTTTATAACCTTCACAGATGACCTATTGAGATATGGGTACGTCTATTTAATGAAGCATAAGTCGGAGACATTTGAAATGTTCAAACTATTTCAAAATGAGGTAGAAAAGCAAACTGGAAAGAGCATTAAAACTCTTCGATCTAACTGAGGGGGTGAATATCCTTCCAATGAGTTTCTGACATATCTTAGAGAGAACGAGATTCTCTTCCAATGGACTCCTCCTAGAACACCATAACATAATGGTGTATCTGAAAGGAGAAATCAAACCCTGTTGGACATGGTACGATCCATGATGGAGTTTGCTAGTTTGTCGATCTTCTTATGGGAATATGTGCTTGAGTCAGCTTATTACATTCTAAATAGGGTCCCAAGTAAATTTGTTAACAAAATACCATATGAAATATGGAGAGGACGTAAGCCAATGCTTTCACACCTTAGGGTTTGGGATTGTCCAGCTTACGTCAAGTATTTGATGATAGACAAGCTTGGACCTAGGTCTGATAAGTATGCTTTTATAGATTATCCAAAAGAAATCAAAGGATACTACTTCTACCTTACTGATGAGCAAAAAGTGTTTGTCAGCCTTAAGGTAGTTTTTTTAGAAAGAAGTTCCTTGGTGAAGGAACTAATACCTCTAAGGTCAAACTTGATGAAGTGCAATAGGTGGAAGAATAGATACAAGTTGTTAAACCTAAGCTGGATCTAATTAGATCAAACCTAGAACCCATTATAGATGCACCCTTATGGTGATCTAGTAGTGTACCATGTTAATCGGATAGATACTATGATTTTCTGGTTCAGGACGGGGATCCTATCAAACTCGATGAGAACGATCAGAACCCGATCACCTATATGGATGCAATGCAAAGATCCGACTCTGAGAAATGGCTTGAGATTATGAAATTCAAAATGAAATCCATGTAGGTCAACGATGTATGGACATTGGTTGATCCACCTAAAGGGATAAAACCTATAGGGTGTAAGTGGATCTTCAAAAGAAAAAGGGGCACAGATGGAATGGTGGAGACCTATAAAGCACATCTGATTGCCAAGGGGTATCGTCAATGTTATGGTATTGACTATGATGAGACATTTTCTCCTATGGCAATGCTTAAATCCATTTGGATTATGCTTGCTATCGTTGCCCATCTAGATTATGAAATCTAGTAGATGAATGTGAAAATGACTTTCCTAAACAAAGAGCTGGATGAAGAGGTGTACATGATATGGCCTGAAGGATTCACATCCATAGATGAGTCTAAGGTGTGTAAGCTTCAAAGGTCCATTTATGGACTGAAGCAGGCATCTCGGAGCTAGAATATACGATTTAATAGAACAATCAAAATATATGGCTTCGTTAAGAACAAAGAGGAGCCCTACATATACAAGGGGCTAATGGTTTAGTAATAGTATTCCCAGTATTGTATGTGGATGACACTCTCTTAATCAAGAATGATGTCCCTACATTGTAAGGAATAAAGATCTGACTATCATCATAGTTCTTCATGAAATGTCTGGGAGAAGCTTCCTACATCCTAGGGATGAAGATCTATAGAGATTGATCAAAAGATTGCTTGGATTGTCCCAGTCTACATACATTGACACTATACTAAAATGGTTCAACATAGAGAATTCTAAGAAAGGCTATCTACTGATAGGCCATGAAATTTCTCTTTCAAAGAGGGATTGTCTGACAATATCTTAAGAAAGAGAGCGTATAAGTAGAATACCATATGCTTTGACGGTGGATTCTATCATGCACGCCATGACATTTACATGACCAGATGTGGCATACTCACTAGGGGTAGTGAGTAGGTACCAATCTGATCTAGGGGAGAACCACTGGAAGGTTGTTAAAACCATCCTAAAGTATTTAAGAAATACTAAGAACCAATGGCTTGTATATGGTAAATCGAACTTGAAACTGGTGGGGTTCATAGACTCCAATTTTCAGCCTAATCATGATGATAGCAAAAGTGTGTCGAGATATATATTCATCCATAATGGTGGGGCCGTCTGTTGGAAGAGTTTCAAGTAACACACTATGGTCGATTTAGTTTGTGAGGTAGAATATGTTGCTGCATCAGATGCTACCAAAGAAGCGGTGTGGCTGAGGAAATTCATCACCGAGCTTGGAGTAGCATCCTTTCTTGATGTTCTAGTTCTGCTCTATTGCGATAGCTCTCAAGCTATTGCTCAGACGAAGGAACCTAAGGCACACCAGTGGATGAAGCATATTCTGCGTTGCTTTCACCTTATCCAAAAAATTATGGATCGAGATGATGTCAACCTTCAGATGATCGACGAAAAGGAGAACCTGGTTGACCCATTCACTAAAGCTATTGCGTTGAAGGAGTTCAATGACTTTAAGTCGAAGATAGGTATTAGATACTGCACTGATTGGCTTTAGTCTAAGTGGAAGATTGTTGAAAATATGTTCCAAAGCCAATCATTAGCCTGTTGATGGTTGTGCTGCTTATTGTACTTGTATATGAATTATTAAATAATAAAAGTTATTTTAGCATTTTTTCATCATAAATTCTATTGTCTTCTAATGAACTTCTGTGTTGTGATGAAGTCCTTAGAACTATCTAGATTTGACAAAGAAGGATTTGTCATTTAGTCTTTAAATTGTTCACGATCAAAAAATACGTTGTTACTTAGGACGATAACTTTTATCGAGTATAGGTCATTGTGTGCCATATAGATTGGTTGTTCTCGTGAACAAGGAGTGTTGAGACACTGGTATGGCATGCAAATGAGATATATGGGTACATCTGCACTGAACGTGACTAACTCCGGATCTTTTCTTCTATCAAGATTATCCCCAAAGGATATGGGTGTAAGTATTCCTTAGACTTGACACTACCACGGTGACTGATGACTTGCAAGCAACTCACTATACTTAAGTATCGAACTACCTAAATTTTTAATTCAGTGATGGAAGGCTACTGGGTGCAGTCAAGTACTTGGCTTATCGGTGTGCGAGTTAAGATGGGATTAACCCCTCCAAGTATTGGAGCAAGTGCATCGCTGTATTTTAATTTAGCAAATCCTCAATCAAGGTAGTCCATATAATAGATACTAAATTTTGAAATATACTGTGGATGAATTTTAAGATTGATAGTAAATCCTGAATCATCCTTCGAGCATCAACGTCAAGGGGATGAATTATATAGAAACCATCTGCCACAGGTTCATTGATATTGCATTATAATTATTCAACCTATCTGGATGTCGGGTACCACTGCTAGATGGTCATATTGATTGGTACAGAAAATTAGTTTCTGTGCTATGGGCTTAGGATTCGAACCTGTGGGGTCATACACAATAGGAGTTTCTATCTGATCTAATGGCTGATATTAAGTCTTGATGATCTAATACTTGATGGTCAAGAGTCCCATTGAATTGAGACTCTATGATTAAGAGTCCCACTGGACTGGGACTCTAAGTCCTTCGTGTCCAGGACTCTCTGATCGAGAGTCTCGATGACTTAAGACTTTGTGGTCAAGAGTCCCACTAGACTGAAACTTTATGACCAAGAGTCCTAGTGGATTAGGACTCTAAGTCCTACTCATTCGAGACTCTCTAATCAAGAGTTCCACTAGTCTGGGACTTTATGATCATGAGCTTGATTCATTTAGGATACTGGGTTGAAGAGTCCCACTGGTTTGGGACTCTTTAGGACTTTCATGTTGATGGGACTCTATTGCCCAGACACCCACTTGATTGAAACTCTATATTTATTGAAGGATTAATTAGAAATTTAATTATTGATTAGCTTAATTTAATTGAGCAATGGGGATTAGATCAAGTTTGATCGAATTGGATTCGATTGGATTTGATCCAATCAGGTAATGAGATGATCTGATCATTAAGGGAGATTCGATCCTAATTTGATAAGGACCTAGACCTAATTAATTTCTAATTTAATTAAAATTTTATTGGTTTGGGTTAAAACTAATTTGGTCGAGTTTAACTTGGTTTAATTGATTTAAATTAATGGATTTGGTTGAAACCAATTTGGACCAAGTCAAATAAGATTTGAATTCAAATTCTCCCTAGCGCCCATCATATTTGATTTTTCCATCTTGACCCACACCATCCTCTAATTTTTGCATGAGATTTCTCATGCAGAAATGAATGTACACCCTTTTTCTCTTCTGCCTTTGATCTGGTACAAGGGTTGGACTAGTTTAAACTAAGTTAAATTTTGAATTCAACTTGGTTGGTTTGAAATTTGAGAAACCTAATCTCTTCCTTATCTATTCTCCATGCCTACCTATCTTTTGTCGCACATTTTTTTTGGCAATTTCTGATTGAGGGAAAGTAGAAGGAGAGTCCTTCTGCTCGTCACCCTCTTGGATGAGGCGTTGGAAAAGGATAAGACCCCATTTGAATTCAAATACTAGAAGTTGGTTAAAACTAGTTCAACCAATCTTAACCTATCCACTCTATATGGAATTATCACTTATATTTATTCCAATAAATTATGAAAAAAAAAATTTCATGAAGCCTATGGGGTTATCATTTTGTGGTAAAAATTTGAAAGCAATTGGGCATTGGTTTTGGACAAAAAAAATCTTGGAGTGAAGGTGAGCAGAGTTCTATAGCACTTTATTTTTCCTTCATGCCCCTGTTATCTTCTAATTTTTGCATCTAAGGACACCTAATTTTTAGATATGATCTAAATAGAGTTTATAGATTCAAAAGTTATATTTCCATAAAAACTTGTTTCATGAAAAAACTCCACACAGAGAGGGCATGAGAGAATTTTTAGTGCATCAGGATTTTTGGGCTGAGTGAAACCCAAGACTTGGGAATCTGGGTTTGGGTGGAGAGATCGAGTGCTGTGAGCATCGGATTGCCACCAAATTTGAAACACCACTTCATCATCCTCCAAAGCATATATTTTAATTTTCTAGATTATCTAAAAAATTAAAAAAAAGATGATTGATTGGATCGATCACGATCAGCCATTGAAGGCCCCAGCGAAGAGCTAGCACTCTAGTGCGGCTGATCGAGATCAGGAGCTCCGTGTGGACCAACCATAGAGTTAGGACATGTGTATAGCTATGGCACAACACTAAAACATTATCTGATGGATTCAGATTGCAGTGATCAGCTATCCATGAAAAGGTATTGTATTCTGAATAGATCGATTTAGTAAAGAGTTTGCTGCATAATTTTATTTTTAGATCTATATGAATGCATGCATATTGTATTTAGATCCTTAGTATAGGGATTAATATTCTAATATAATTAGTAATTAATTAATTTTTTACTATATTTTAACTATTTTTGAAAATTTTTTCAAAAGTAGTACTATAAATCCTACACTGCTTCCTTCAAAAGGCTGAGCACTCAATCCTTGCATAATCTAACCTAGTCGATCTTGATGTTGGCTAAACTCTTATCTAACCAGATCCCCTTTAGACCAAGTCTAGTTATTGCAGATTGAATCTCATGACAAGAACCATAGGCTGACAGAGCTTCCTCCTAGATGAACTTTTATGCCTTACTAAAAGTGGCAGATCTTGGCCCAATCAAATCTGGGATCTTGAGTGCACAACACAGAATAGACAAAAGAACTCCATCATTAGATTAAGCTCAAACTCCTTCATGAAGAGCTTGGCTATAATTCTAAATCTATGAATCCACCATCCTTACCAGCCTTCAATCAATGATGGTTATTTAATTACAGATGACCTTGAAGATAATCAAACTTTGGAGAAGTGATTGAGGCTCACCAGAATGCTCTAATTGTGCTTGCCCATCCCAACCACTAGTTGAACTCCTTTCGATCATCGAACTCCTTCCAGTTGTTGGATTTGGTGTGCAGAGTGGAAGCATGGATTTAAAAAAAAAATAATGAAATCATAAAACCAAACCCAAATCCTAGAACCATCTTATTAGAATTTAAATCATATAATATGCATTTAAGATATATAAGAGGGTATTGAAACATACCTCTGATCACAAAATCCTAATTTGACACTGATCGTCGGCAGTAATCCGTCAGGGGTTCCACCATGTGCTCACATTTTCATCCTCCAATGTTGATCCACATGGAGACTTGATCAAGACACCAGCACCTCTAATTATTTTAATTAAAATTCTTATAAGAAGAAATTTAATTATTTGGGCATAACCTTCCTTAGCCTTTAATGTCACCCTCTTAGCCTTTCCTTGCCTTCCTTTCTTGTTCCTTGTCTCCTTAATTTTTATTTCTAATCTCTTTGTCTTATTAAAAGATTTCATGTCCTTAAATTATAACCTTGTCTAGACAAGAGAAAAGGAATAAAGAAAATTAGACAAGAGAACCTATTATAAGAAAGAAGGGAGGAATTTCTAATACCTTGGACTCTCGGTGTGCCCCCTATTTATAATGTATGTACCCTTTTCCTGGGCATATCTCATGCCCATGCAACCTTCTCACACCCCACTAGAAAAATACGCCATGTAGAAGCATGAAAATTAGTTTCAAGAGTTGCTTCAAGCAGGACTCTTTAGAAAATAATTTTTTGTTGTTACACAAATGTTATGTAGTTTTTCTTTCACTTTGGGACCACCAATAAAGGGTTTTGATCTAATGAGAATGCCATCCAATGGCTCTCATCTCATGCAGCAATTTTAGATGGGGCATGGAAGAAAAGTCAATGCCTTATCAACTTGGACTTGGTCCAAGAAGTGCCAAGATAAGGAGGAGCGGCTAGGAGTCTTGTTCCATTTAAATTCCTTTTAGACACTGAAGTGTTTAATCTACAAATGGATTCTTGGGCGCCTTCTTTTAGATCTAAGACTACGTAACATAAGTTACACAAAATAAAAATGGATAAGACAACAAAGATGGGGCGGCAACCAAAATAATGCGCCAAGAGTCCATGGCACATAAAACACCTCCCCAAGCACAAGAGAGAGACTCTCTAGGGCATGGAATTCTGGTATGTGAGGCCCAAAACCAGATCAACAAGCCAAGGTTAACCCAATTAAGGATCAAATTAGATTTGACCCAAATTGGTTCTAATTGGCCCAAATCGAAATCTGATTCGAATCTTGGTGCTAGGATTTGCAACATGTGCTGGCATGTTCATCTTGCAAACATGATCTAATCCAATTAAACCTTTGATCAATTTCTTTTGTGTTTGATCCATTGGGTTCTACATCTAGCTAGTAGTGGGTCTGGATGCGATTTGACCTAATCTGATTAGAACTCAACCAAACCGATTTAGGTCAAAATTAGCTAATCCGATTCGATCAATTAGAACACTTTCTAATTAATGATCAAATTAATCTCTTTAGTTTGATCGAACACATAAGACAAGATTGACGTCTAGCAACATGTCATGTCTACCCAAAAGATATGGAATTTTGGTGAAAATATCAAAAAATATCATTTAGTGAAAAGTTACCGTACAATAAGATCGTTCGATCACCCTACATCCCAAATATGATTCTGGGTATGGAAATATGTCAAACTCAATACCATATTCATATTTCTCTTAATCTTATGATGATAATTTAATTAATAAAATATTAAAAATTATTTTTAATTTTCATCATGCTTTGATCAAAAATTTTTTGAATCATCATTTAATTGAAGCGGGTAGGATGCGATCTTCTCTTACCAAGAGTGATCAATTTCATGTTGACCTACTCACAATCTTCATATATAATGCACCATATCTAGAATACCTCATACATAACTAATTTATGAATAAGTATGAACCAAAATATGGATTCATACATATAAGATTCTATGGTAGTCTCAGGTCAAAGGATTACATGCACAACTCCCATTATGAGAACCATCTATTGACATATTGATAAGACTCCATTAGATATTCTCAAGTTAGATCAATTCAGTGAACTTATTCTTTAATGAGCATTCGCATCCTTGTATTAGTGTCATACATAAGTGATAGTGAGATCAATCATCCTTTCATCAAGCATACATAGGATGTGCCAGTCTTTCTGGAAACATTAATCTCCAACTCAATGTTCCATCGATCAGGAATATTTTAGATTAGGATTTTGAGATTTTAGGTCTCACAAGTATAATCTCATCATAATCCTAAAATCATAGCTCTAATTTACGGGATTCATCATAATCTTAAAAAAATAATTAAGATGTAGCATATGATGAAATCAAATGCCTTTATTTATTTGAAAATGTCATTACATGAGTTTGGAGGATAAAAGAATAGCCCATCAAAATATAAATTTTGGTTGGCTTGAGGGCATATTTCTTTCACCAATCACCTAAAGTGCTCCCTCTAATCAAACTCCTTCCAATCGTCCAACTGGTTCTTTCCAACTAAAATCCTTGCTATTGCCCAAAAGGATCTCATCGTCTATGTAGATTCAGCTCCCAGCTTAACGCAAGCTAGTCAACAAGCAGACAACCTTGGAGAAGTCTAAACTTCTCTAGAACTGTTGTAGTATGAAGTACTTCATCATCAATAACTGTTCCATCCGAACTTCAACTACTAAATATTTATAGATTGGCACATCATGACAGTGGATACTATCCTTCATAACAAACTCCACATGGCCTCAAACGGCCTACTACCATATAGTCATGGCTATCACCATCAGTTTGTTATGAGCACCGCCTATATAAGGAATCCTCTAGATATGCTTTCTCTCTAAGCTTAAAACTCTGCTCTAATTCGTGGAGTGCTCCATTTCTATTGGTTAGAAGAGTTGACTTGATTGTCGGAGGATCCTACTGGAGCCACCCCCCACTCCAGTCAGGACTTGTCTTGCAGGTCATCGATGGTGACCTCATCCTCTCCAGCTCTAGCCTGCTTCTGACATCAACCAGATTTGACACCAATAAAATTGTTGCCTCTAAGATTGAACTTAAGAAAGTTCAATGGTAGAAAAGCCAACATAGTTAGCTGAAGCTAAACTGAATTTGATTAGATCAAATCTAGAGCCCAATGTACTTGCAACATTAAGGTGATTCGATAGAGTATCGCATCAATCAGACAGATACTATGATTTCTTAATCCGAGATGATGATTCCATCAAACTTGATGAGAACGATGAGGATCCGATCACTTATATGGATGCAATGCAGAATCCTAATTTCAAGAAGTGGCTTGACGCTATGAAATCCAAAATGGAGTACATGAAGGTCAACGATGTGTGGACATTGATTGACCCACCTGAAGGGGTTAAATCTATTAGGTGTAAATGGGTTTTCAAAAGAAAAAGGGGCTCAGATGGGAAGGTGGAGAGACCTATAAAGTCCATCAGGTTGCTAAGGGATATCATCAATATTATGGTATTGACTATAATGAGACATTCTCCTCTATGGTAATGCTTAAATTAATTCAAATTATGCTTACAATAGCTGCCCATCTAGATTATAAGATTTGATAGATGGATGTGAAAATAACTTTTCTGAATGAAGAGCTGACTGAAGAGGTATATATGATACAATCTAAGAGGTTCACATCGACAGACGAGTCTAAGGTGTGCAAGCTTCAGAGATCCATTTATGGATTAAAATAGGCATCTTAGAGTTGGAATATGCATTTTGATAAGATGATAAAAATATTTGGCTTCATTGAAAATGAAGAAGAGCCCTGCATATACAAGTAGGCAAATGGTCTGACAATTGTATTTCTTATTCTATATGTAGATGACATTCTTTTAATTGGGAATGATGTCCCCACACTATAAGGGATAAAAATATGGTTGTCATCTCACTAAGAATTTGGGTGAAGCATCCTACATCCTAGGGATGAAGATCTATAGGGATAGATCTAAAAGAATGATTGGATTATCCCAATCAACGTATACAGAAACTGTACTGAAGAGATTCAGCATGGAGAATTTCAAGAAGAGCTATCTTTCGATAGGGCATAAAATTTTTCTCTTTATAAAAGATTGTTCGACAACTCTTAAAGTGAGAGAGCATATGAGTAGAATCTCATATGCTTTGGTAATGGAATCTATCATATATATCATGATATGAACGAGATTAGATGTGGCATACTCACTAGGAGTAGTGAGTAGATATCAATCTGATCCAAGAGAGAACCACTGAAAGATGGTGAAAACCATCCTTAAATATTTGAGAAATACTAAGGACCAGTTGTTGAAATATGGTGAGTTAAATTTAAAACTTATGGAGTTTACAGACTCCAGCTTTCAATCTGACCATGATAATAGCAAGAGTGTGTTGGGTTATATCTTTATCTTAAATGATGGAGCTATTTGGTAGAAGAGTTCCAAGCAGCATATTGTGACAGACTTAGTTTATAAGGCGAAGTATGTTACGGCATTCAAGATGAAGTATGTTGCGGCATTCAATGTTACGAAGGAAGTTGTATGGCTGAGAAAATTCATCATCGAGCTCGGAGTAGCACCCTTTTCAAGATGGTTCAGTCCTACTCTAATGCGATAGAACTGGAGTCATTACTCAAGTGAAGGAACTGAAGGCACACTAGCAAATAAAATACATACTGATCCGCTACCATCTGATCCAAGAGATCATGAATTGAGGTGATGTCGACCTTCAAAAGATTGATGGAAAGAAGAATCTGGTCGACCCCTTCACTAAAGCCTTGGTGGGTAAAGGTGTTCAACAACCATAAGTCAAAGATGGATATTAGATACTATGCCTATTGGCTTTAGGACAAGTGGAAGTTGTTTGAAAATGTATCTCAAAGTCAATCGTTAGCTTGTTGATGGTAGAGCTATACATATAAATGTAAATGATTTATCAATGAATAAAAAGTTTATTCTAGCATTTTCATCATAAATTTACATCTTTTAATGAACTTCTGTGTTGTGATGAAGTTCTTAGAACTATTTATATTCGATAAAGAGAGGATTTATCAATTAGTCCTTAAAACTATTCATGACCAAGTAATACATTACTAATCAAGATGACAATGTTTATCAAGTATAGATCATTGTATGCCATATGGGTTGATTGTCCTCTTAACCAAGAAGTGTGAAGATGCTGGTATGGCATACAGGTGAGATGTAGGCATACATCATCACTGAACATGACTAACTTTGGGGCATTTGGCTGTCGAGAATTTCTTTGATGGGATATGGATATAAGTATCCATTAGACATAAGATCACCACGGTAGCTTGCAAGCAACTCACTATGCTTTCATGCCGAACTATCTAAATTTTTAATTTAATGATAGAAGGTTTTTTAGCACAATCAAATACTTATGAAGTCAGTAAGTGATGATAGAAGGTTTCTTAGCATAATCAAATACTTATGAAGTCAGTAAGTGATCAAGAAGAGATTGACCACTCCAAGAGTTTGGAGATAACACATCGCTATATTTTAATTTAGCAAAATCTTGATCAGGATTATCCATATGATGGATTTGGTATTTTGAAAAATAATGTGGATGACTTTATTAGTGTTGATAGTTAAACCCTGAGTTATCCAAAGAGCATTTATGTCAAGGGGATGAATTATATGAAAACCATATCCACACGGGTTAAGAGTGTTACTTTAAACATTCGACCTATCCGACCATTGGGTACCATTGCTAGATGGCCACTTTGATTGGTATAGAAAGTTATTCTTGTCCTATCAGCTTAGGTTCGAATCTATCAGATCACACACATTAGAGGTCTCGATCTGATCGGATGGTTGATCAATGATTAAGAATCATTCTAGGATCAAACAATCATTATGATTGATGTTTGATCTAGTGCAAGCATTGTAGGAGGATTGATTAGCAATCAAATTATTAATTGGCTCAATCTGATTGAGCTAAAGAATTGAGATCGAGTCTATTGAATATGATTCAATTAGATTTGATTTTGACTTGATTAGATCAAGTCTAATTGATTTATTGGATAAGCCAATTGTAAGAGCAAATAATTTTTAATTGAATTAGGACTTAAGTGTACCTAGAAATTTAAATCAAAATTAAATTAGATTTAATTTGATTTAATTGGGTGCTAAATTGGATTAGGAACACCATTAATTAGGTTGCATGAAGATCTATTTTAATTGGTTTAAAGATTTGGTTTGATTAGTCAAAGCATGAAGTCCTAGTTTGACTAGGACTTCTCCCTTGCACTACCTTCCCTTCCCCATTCCCCACCCTTGGCTTTTGCATATGATATCTGACTCATAGAGAGGCTCCACGCCAATCCCTTTTGCCCCTATCTATTTGGATGGTTTGTGGTTTTGGAATGAATCAAAACTAGCAAGTAGTTTTGATTCTAAACTCTACTTGATAGAGTTTGCAGAAATCAAAACTCTATCCATTATGGCACCTATTATACCAGATTTTTTCTAATATTTTCATGGAAAAGAATGCATATTTATGCGCCAAAACTTGGATTTCCATCAATGAAAATTTGGAGGAGGCACTTAGATAGGGACTACTATCTAACTCTCTATTTAAAGGGAGTTAGGCCTTGAGATTTTTAGAGCTTTTACACCTAAGAGAGAGGGCTTGGGCATGGGAACTTTGGGCGCATAAGGGTTATAGGAGTAGGATTTTGTAAAGGCACAAACTTATTGTGTCAAGGTGAGAGCAAAAGATAGAGAAGAAGGGTCTTCTTTAGGATTTGTGTTTTGCATCTTCTTCCACCATTTTTTGAGAGAAAAATATGGTAAGAAAGCTTCTTTCAGATCCTCCCTTCTTCTCCTTTGGTCTTTAGAGAGTCCAAGTCATTCAAAGAAGGAGATTCAACATTAACCATCAAAAAAGGATTAGCATAGTGCTAGCACACGGTGCTGATTTTTAGATTGCTAGACTTTGGATCAAGCTCGGAGCTTCGTGTGGACTTCTCATAGAGGACGGATGCATGTATGGCTCGACGCAACAACCTCAGCCTCAGATTAGCAAGTGGAGATCTTGACTTGTGAAAGATAAAAGAGATTCAATCTCTTTCTTACACTAGATTAGATCTAATTTTGATCTAATGTTGATATGATCAAACATCATTATTTTACTTTTATTAAATTTTTAGATTTATATGCATGCATGAATCATATCATTAGATCCTAGATCTAAGAATTATTCATATATTTTATAGATTAATTAGATTAGTCTTCTGCTTTCACTGTCAGAATTTTAAAAAAATTTCAAAATACATGCTTGAAACCCTAGATTCTTCCTTCAATAACTAGATCATAGCCTTCCATTAAGGTAGATGGTAATGGATTCAATAGTTGGGCGGACTTTATGGGCACTGAATGTTTTAATGACCAGAGTGGAAGTATGGATTTTAAAATATTTTTTAATGAAATCCAAAAATCAAATCCTAACCTAGGAACTCCTTATTACATTATAATCATAAAACATGCATTTATAACATAATCTTAGGATATAGGAAAATACTTGAATCACTAAATCCTAATTCAAGTCTGAATTTTAGTAGAGGTTCGACAGGAATTCCACTAGGTACCTATGTGTTCACCCTCCAATGTTAATCTACATGGAGACTTGATCAATCCTTTAACTCTCTTCTTCAACTAGTTCCTTGCATTGAATTCTTCTTCCAAGAATTCTATTGGGCAGAACCTTCTTTAGCCTTGCTTCCTTCCTCCTAGCCATCCTTCTCTCTTTCTTTCTTTTCTCCTTGTCTTTCTTAATTTTCTTCCTAGACCCTTGTCCTAATAAGACTACTTATCCTTATTAGGATCTTGTCTTAACAAGGCAAGGAGGAAAATAATTGGACAATTAGAGAGAGTGGTAAGAAAGAAAGGATTGGGATGGATCTCGGATACCCGACGCACACCCCTATTTATAATGTATGTAGGGGTGCCATTTAAATTTCTCATGTCCATTACCCCATCTTATCTCATGCCTAATGACAATATCTCATGCTCCATATAGATATCAGGACGTGGAAACAAGAGAATTAATTCCAAGAGTCGCTTTAAGCAAAATGACTCTTTAGAATAAATTCTACATTATTTTTTTCAAAGTATCGCAATACTTAATATGTGGCACCAACATTGAAGGGTTTGGATCTGATCCAATAGCCATCTGATGGCCCATAAGATGGTGCCAATCTGAATATGGCATTGGAATGAGTCAAAGTCCCATAACGAGTCCAAGTGGCGCCAATAAAGGAGGGGGTAGCAAGGTTGCTTCACTTATCCAAAAACCTAATAACCAATGAGGTGTTTCACAAGCAGAAGAAGTCTTCTATGCCTCCTCTCAATTTGAAGTCCATGCAATATATAATATATGTGAAACAACTTTAGACAAGGAGGAAAGTTGGCGCCAACATAAAACCATGTGCCATATATTTATGCGCACTAAACTACCCTCACGTGCCAAGAGAGAGACTCTTTAGCACATGAAATTTAGATATGAGGCACCCAATCCCTTGGCCAATTAGCCAAGGGTCCACCCAATTATGAATCTAAATCTGATTTGGATTAAATTGAATCTAATTAGCCTAATTAGATCCTTAATCAATTCTCTTTTTGTGTGACCTATTGGGTTCCATATCTAGCAAGCAGTGGGTCTGGGTGCAAGTTAATCTAATTTGATTGAAAACTAATCAAACCAATTTAGGTCAAATTGAGCTAACCTGATTCAAACAATTAGAATCCTTTCTAATTAGAGATTAAATTAAATACTTTAATTCAATCAAACCTATAAGACAAGATTGATGTCTAGCAATATATCATGTTTATCAAAAAGATATGAAATTTTGATAAAAATATCAAAAAATCCTTCAGTGCTAAGTTACCATGCAATTCGTTTCTGCAATCATCCTACATCCCAAATATGACTCTGGATATGAAATCATATCAAATCTAACATCATATTCATATTTCTTTTAATCTTATAATAACAATTTGATTAATGCAATATTAGAAATCATTTCTAATGTTTATCATACTTTACTCAATGATTTTTTGAACCATCATTTGATTGAAGCAAGTAGAATGAAATCACCTCTTACTAGGAGTGATTGATTGCATGTTAACCTACACTCAACCTCCATATGCAATCCACCACATCCAAAACACCCCATACATGACTAACTCATGAATGAGTATGAACTAAAATTTGGATTCATGCATACAAGATTCTATGGTAGTTTCAGATCAAAGGATTACATGCATAACTCCCAAAATAAGAAACATCCATTAACAAGTAGATAAGACTCCAAATGTTCTCAAGTTGGATCAATTTAGTGAACTCATTCTCTAGTGAGCATCCATATCCTTGTATTAGTATCTCACACAAGTGATTGTGAAATCAATCACCCTCTCCATCATGCATAAATAGGATGTGCCAGTCTTTTTGAAAACATTAATCCTCATCTCAATTTCCATCAATCAGAAATATTTTAGATTAGAATTTTAAGATTTTAGATCTCACAGGTAAAATCTAATCATAACTCTAAAGCTATAGCCCTAATCTATGGGGTTCTTCATAACTTAAACATACAATAAGACACAGCATGTGATAGAATATAAGTGTCTTTATTTATTTATAAAATATTATTACATGAGTCTAGAAGATAAAAGAATAACTCATCAAAATACATATTTTTGATTCACTTATATAGGGCATATTTGAAAGGAATATGACCTACAAGCCAATCAAAATATGTATTTTGATGAAAAATTCTTTTTATCTCCCAGACTCATGTAATGATATTTTATGAATAAATAAAAGCATTTATATTTCATCATATGCTGTGTCTTATTGTTTCTTTAAGATTATAATGAAACCCATAGATTAGGGTTATGGTTTCAGAGTTATGATGAGACATACCCAAGAGACCTAAAATCTTAAAACCTTAATCTAAGATATTCATTGTCAATGGAACATTTAGTTGCGGATCAATATTTTCAGAAAGACTAGCACATCCTATGTATGCTTGATGGAAAGGATGATTGATCTCACAATCACTTGTGTAAGATACTAATATAAGGATGTGGATGCTCACTAGAGAATGAGTTCACTGAATTGATCCAACTTGAGAATATCTGATGGAGTCTTACATACTTGTCAATAGATGTTTCTTATAGTGGGAGTTGTGCATGTAATCCTTTGATCTGAGACTACCATAGAGCCTTGTATGCAAAAATCTATATTTTGGTTCATACTCATTTATGACTTAGTCTTGTATGGGATGTTCTTGATATGGTGGATTGCATATGAAGGTTGTGAGTAGGTCAACATAAAATCAATCACTCCTAGTAAGAGGAGATCGCATCCTATTTACTTCAATCAAATGATGATTCAAGAAGACTTTGATCAAAGCATAATAAAAGTTAAGAATGGTTTTAATATTTCATTAAATCAAATCATCATTATAAGATTGAGAAAAATATGAATATGATATTGGGTTTGACATGATTCTATATCCATAGTTATATTCGGAATGTAAGGTGATCATATAATCGAATTGCATGGTAACTTTTCACTGAAGGATATTTTTGATATTTTTATCAAAATTTTATATCTTCTAGGTAGACATGATATATTGTTAGATGTCAATTTTGTCTTATGGGTTCAATCAAATTAAAGAGTTTAATTTGATCATCGATTTGAAAGGGTTTTGATTATTCGAATCAGGTCAGCTCGATTTGACATAAATTGGTTTGATTGATTTCTAATCAAATTAGGTCAAGTTGCACCTGGATCCACTACTAGCTAGATGTGGAACCCAATGAGTCACATACAAAGAAAATTTATCAATGGTCTAATTGGATTAGATCATGTTTGCATGTTGAATATGCTAGCACATGTTGTAAACCCTAACTCTTATATTCGAATTAGATTTGAATTTGGTTCCAATTTAGGCTAATTAAATCTAATTTAATCCAAATCAAATTTAGCTTCCTAATTTGGTTGAACCATGGTTTATTGAGACTATGGTTGGGTGCCTCATATCTGAATCCCACGTGCAAGAGAGTCTCTCTCTCTCTCTTAGCGCATGGGGGTTGTTTAATGCGCTAGGGACACTTGGCGCATAGATTGGTTGGCACCCCTCCTTCCTTCTTATCCAAATTACTTTTTATGTAATATTTTATGCATGGCTTTCAGATCTAATAGGAGGTGTAGAAGAGAGTCCTTCTACTAATTAAACTCCTCATTGGTTATTTGAAAGTTGGATAAGATAAAAAAATCTAGCCACCCCTTATTTGTTGGCATCTCTTGGACCAAGTCTCCAAGAGATTTGAAACTTCTTTTTCTCCTACACCCCACCTGAAGTAGGCATCCATTTTGAAGGCCGTTGGATGGCCTTATGATTAGACACAATCCTAGATTGGTGGCGACAAGTAGAAATAAATCTACATAATTTTTTTGAAGCAACAGAGAATTATTTCTAAAGAGTCCTTCTGCGTGAAGCGACTCTTGGATTTAATTTCTTCAGCTTCCATGTGGATTGATATATTTAGATGGGCATGAGATGCTTCAAGAGGCATGAGAAAAAGTCAAGATGAAGGTGTGAGATTTTGAATTGGCGCCCCTACGTAAACTATAAATAGGGGGTGCGCTTGGCTTCCAAGGAATCATTCTAATCCTTTCTTTCTTACAACTCTCTCCACATTATCCAATTTCTTTCTTCCTTTCCTTGTTAAACAAGGTCCTAATAAGGACAAGAAGTCTTCTTTAGGACAAGGGTCTAGGATGAAAGATAAGGAAGATAAGGAAAGAAAAAAGAAGAGAAAGGAAAGGCTAGGAGGAAGGAAGCAAGGCTAGAGGAGGTTCTGCCCAATTGAATTCTTGAAAAAAGAACTCAATTCAAGAAAGAAAGAGGAGTTTGTAGCTTGATCAAGACCTTATATGGATCAACATTAGAGGGTGAACACATGGACACCCGGTGGAATCCCTGCTGGACCTCTACCAAAATTCAAACTCAAATTAGGGTTTAGCATTTGAGATATGATTCTATACCCTAACTTTATGTTATTAATGCATGTTATATGATTTTAATTTAATAAAGTGCTCCTAGATTAGGGTTTGAGATTTTTTTATAAAATGCTTTGAAATCCATGCTTCCACGCTGATCGTACAACCCTATAGTGGTATCAGAGCCATCTTTATTAAGTTAAATCATATGTTCATATGCTTATTGTTTTATAGCATAATATTTAATATGATATGATCATATTTGATTATTTATGATTACATTATGATTTACATCATTTTGTAAGGTTGCCCTAGCATAGTGGTGGATGTCCGCTATGTGGTAGATAGTTGTCCAAGAATGATAGAATCTACTGTAGCATGCTAGTTTGTTAATATGAATACTTATGATTTGTCATGATTGATGTGATCAATACATGCAAATGCTTCATATAAATTGCTATAATTATTATATTTATGCCATTTAAATAGAATGTGCATAGAGACCAATTAATTTATCATTTAAATTATATTAAGTTGTAGTGTAATTAACCAATAGTAGAACTAGTCTGGAAGTAATTGATTGATCGGCATCTAGGAAAGTAGTTCATAATTGGTAAAGAGAACATGGTTTATAATTAGTTCCATTGACTGACCTGGCCAACTCCTTGATGTCTAAGAAAAGTAACAAGGGGACTCCCACCTCTCTTCTACTAACCTGATTGATTAGATTAATTTAATTCTTGATTGGGACGCTTAGTGTTATATTCACTATATTAAGGCCTTCCTTCATGCTAGGTCATTATTATATTACAAAATATATTAGGTTTGTTATGTAACCACAAGACCTATTATGAAGACTGACATAATATTGTCCTGGTGCATTAAGATGCTTATGGTATTTTTGGATATGCTGCTTTGCTGTGTAACCATAATGGCAGTAATATTCAAATTTGATTGTATAGAAATGAAGGATGCAACTTAACTAAAACATTATAGTTTGTTGTGCAATCACAAGGCTATTAATATTTTAGAGGCCAGGATTATATTAAGAATTACATGAGATGTAACTGAAAAGAATTTCCTACCCTTGAACTTGTAAAAGATTTGTTACGCAACCACAGGACCTTTTATATGAAATTAGGATCTCAATCCCACTAAGATAACCAATTAAGATTTCTCGATCAACATAGAAGAGGGCTATGATATTCGATAAAATAGTGAAAGACATAATTTAATTAAAGTTTTAATTTAATTATGGGTGTCATCATGAGTTGTTTGCTTATGTAATGTTCTTTATTATGTAAATATAATTTTATATGGCTTCTTCACTTTCACTATGTTCATATGTTGGATTCAAATAAGTTGACTGATCTAAATTATGTGCACTGGTTGAGAAATCTAAAGATTATACTCAATCAAGAAAAAAACTCCTATATCCTTGATACCCCTAACCCTGAGCTAGCTGGGGAGGATGCCATAAAGGAAGATAAATGTTAGATATATGTGCCCTAGAAGCCAGAATTGGCTGACACTTGTAATACATTTCTAGGGGCAAAATTATAATTTTGACTATTATCAATAAAATGGGTTATTTTCTATCACATATGTGTATTTAGTGTCTATGATACATCCTTTGAGTTAATGGTAATGATAATTCATATTTTCAAGAGTTGAAAATTTAAGACATGAATAATCATTATTAACTCATAAAATGCTCCCGACCATAGGATCATCATGAGGATGGTGATTGATCCAAAAGGTTGGTGTACAATCACTTCTCTTTAGTAGATGAGTCTTGAGTCTACGATGTGGAGACACCGAAGTGAGAGTATAGGTACTCGTTAGAGAACGAGGGCACTGAGCATGACCACCTCGAGTAGTCATTAGGAAGTCTACCTTCTCGTCAATGACTGACTCGATGCTGCAGTAGTGTGTCTGGTTCTTTGACCTGAGGTGCATCGGCAGTTCACCTTGAGGGTGTTATAGTTTGACTACACCATTACTCGATCTCCTAGCCATATGGAACCCTGAGGTGTATGTTGGCTATAGCATGTTCATTGTAGGAACTGGATTGCATCAAGATGGAATCTATCTACCTCGGTGGTAGAGGAGCAGCCCTATGATGATCATGAGAATCAAGTCTAGAAGCCCATGGCCATGGCAGAGTGAAATAATAGAAAGAGTTTCTATTTAGGTTTTCACATCGGACTTGAATCGAATGATTACATCATATGACAGAGACTAGGGTTTGACGAGTTCACCTTAACCCTAATCTGATCGGGGCTCAAGATAGAAGAACTTAATCACATAGGTAGCTGCACCAAGAGGTTCGCATTCAGCTCTGATGGGTTGCCACCATATACTGCTAGGTGTCACTGGTGGATTTTGGGAGCAATTAGAATGATTTAGATGATCGATCATTCTAGCTGTTCGAATCAGAAGAGTTCTGATCCATCGAAAGGAGTTTCGATGATGTCGATGATAGAGATCATGACATATCCCATTACCATACAGAACTGAACCTAACTGGGTCACACAAATAAGGGTTTGAATCTGGTGATCATCAATTGAACTGATCCAGTTCAATTGATCTAAATGAGATTCAATTAGGTTCAAGAAAATCATGCTAGCACTCGATTGAACCTAACGTTCTTCTTTTACTATCATAAATAAGTTATCCTGACTGAGCCAAAGGAGTTTGTGCTCGATCAGAGGCCTTTCACTTGGTCTGACTGGAGCTTGTCTAGGTCAGAAAAGGGCTGTCTTATTTTGTAAGACAATACCTGCTATTTTTGGTCACCTGCTATTTCTCATCCTTTGACTTTGGTCAAAAGTTGACCTTTGACTGGTCAAATGTTGACCATTGACACTTTGACTTTTGTCTATGTGTCATGCACCTATTGGAGAGCTAGTGGGGGCTTGTCCTCCTACCAGAACCTGGCAAGGAGGAGGGCGCATGCCACCCTTGGCGTGTGTCCAAGCTGGAGGCGCCCAAGAGTCCCTGTTCGATAGGAACTCCATCTCTTTTTTAGATTTCGATTAGACTTCTCCTAAGAACCAAGTTTGACTGGTCTTAGGCACCATCTAAGGAGGAATCTAAGGAATTCTATTCCCACCAATCAGATTTAGATCTGATTTCATAAAGGGTTGTGATTGATTGGGAAGAAGAGGAGTTGGATCATGCATAGTCTATAAATAAGACCCTGCGCCCAACTCAAAAAGCATCTGAGAATTCTCCATGCCCGAAGGCTGGTTCTCTCCTCCTCTACACCAAGCCCATCTTCTCCCTCTCCTCTCCATGCCTAAAGTAGTTTGGGATCTTGGTTGGTGCAATCTTGACAAGAGAAAGGCGATAGAAAGCTAGAAGGCTACACTGTTGCAAAGGACAACTACTGATCTTCGAAAGATATTTTGAAGATCATCCAAATCAGATCTAGATCTAATTTTTGGAGACATGATAGAGAAGAAGAGAATCTCTAGATCCAATCCAAGTAGATACTGATAGAGGCCAGGCACTTGCGTGGCTAGATCTAGAACCTTACGCTGCTTATAGGATCATCAATGGGTAATAGGATTATCCTACTTCAAGGTAAATTAAATTAAATTTAATTTATCTAGATTTTATTTTTATTATTAAAATAATAAAAATTAGATCTAAAATATTTTAGATCTAATCTAGATTAAAGAGAAAAATTTTTAAAATATATCTCTTAATCCGATCAGATCTGAACAAATCTGGTCCAGGAAATCAGGATTTTCCCTTCAACTAGTATCAGGGCCAAGGTTCTAAAGTGTTTACATCTGATTTTAAAATTATTTTAATAAAAAATTAAGTGATCTTAGATGTCACATGAGATGTGATCAGATCTAAAATCAGAAAAAATTAAAATTAAATAATTTGGATCTAAGATTAGAAAATATGCATGACTATTCTAAAATAGAATAGTTCTATAGAATAGTCATGCATGTTTTTAATTTAATTTGATTAAATCATATTTTAGATCTATTTATTTACTATTTTTTGATATTATAATTATTATAATAATATCTAAAAAATAGTAAATAAAAATTATTTAATTTTAAACATCATATGAGATATGATTGATGCATGTCTAGACTAGTTGTAGAATAGTTCTACATAGTTGTCTAGATTAGAGTTTATTTTGATAAGATCAATTTAAATCTAATTTTTTAGATTATTATGAGATAATTTAGATCTGAAAATATGCATGATTCGATATATGAGATGTATGCAAAATATGCCATGATTAGATCTAATTTGTATATGAGATATATGATATAGATCTAAAACTGTTTTATAGTATTGCATGTTCCTGATTAAGGCGTTCCTCTTAGCCGTTCCGGTCATAAGAATGAAGAAGAATTTAAAGGCCCTCTCCTTCCATCCGATGGGGTGTTCTTATGACGTGTAGAGGTGCTACGCGTTCGTCCTTAATCAAAAATCCAAAACTTACTTTCTGCAAAATCCTAGATCCTGAAATCCTAGGATTTATTATGCATATTTTGTTTATAAACCCTACTTAATTAAGAATTAAGATTATGAAATATTAATTAGGTCTAAAATTGAGAATTTTAGATCTAAGACATATTCATAATACTAGGTTCGGGCTTGGGTAGCTCAATTAGGTCTAAGCGATTGATCAAATCGAATCAAGAGTTGGTTAGATGGGATCAACAATGCTTAAATTGACCAGCCTAATAGGATTAAGTCTGGGTCAAGATCGAGTCACGATCAAGCAAGACCTAATTAGACTCAGAGGTTAGAGTTTGGATTGTAGGCTAACCCAATTGGTTCTGACTCAATAATTTGGTGTCTAAGGTAAGTTTGGCACATACGACCGACTAGTTTTTAATTGGAAGCTACTCGAGCTGAATGCATTCTAGTTTAATGAGACCTGAATATTCTCCCTAAGAAAAGATTAAGTCTGAGGTCTTCCACCATTTAATCGGCTGGATACAGTGGCTCATGCAACCATGTCTATTAGGCATTGGATGCTATGGGCTGGAGGATGAGTTGGGCCAGTCTATGCAAATGGTGGGTCTGACACAGTTCATGAATTAGAGACCAAGTTTGGATGCACCATGATTAGAGAATCATTGAACAAGAGTTGTTCACTCATTGGCTAACCCATCACCAATAACTATTAGGTGAGGTGATGAGTCGGTTGGTGAGACCGCACCACCTACTAAAAATCATTAATCAAGGAGATTTTTGCATCTCTACAAAAGGAGCGTAGGGATCTGAGAAAATAGTGGAAGCTAATTTATTTAAAAATAAAATTTCTAAACAAATTGGTCAAGTCATAATTATGGTATCTAACTTGAATCTTTGACTCTCCATGGGAAAATGTCTGCATCCAATCCATTAGCACGTATCCTAGATACACATAGACTGACCGAACCCAATTATAAAGATTGGCTCAGAAACTATAAAATCATTTTGGGTTCTGAGAAGTTAACACATGTATTGGACCAGGATCCTTCCATCTTACCAGCCCATCCATCCACTGAACAGAGAGCGTCTCTAGAAAAATGGATAGACGAAGATAATAAGGCCAGATATTACATGTTGGGCTCGATGTCTGATGAGCTCCAGCGCCAACATGAAGATATCGGGACTGCTCGCCAAATGTTGGCTCACCTGCAGGAGATGTTTGGTGAACAGAGTCGCACAGCCAAATATCAAGTCACGAAATGACTTTTTAAGGCTAAGATGCATGATGGGCAGTCAGTCCAAGATCACTGTCTGATGATGATCAAGGACTTGGAAGAGCTTGAGAAGCTCGGTGTGAAGTTAGACTTGGATCTGCAGAACGATATTATTCTGCAATCCTTGACTGATGCATATGGGCAATTCATCATGAATTACCACATGCATAAACTTCAAAATTCCTTGGCCGAATTAATGAATATGCTGGTCACCGCTGAGCTTTCTATGAAAGGTTCTAAAGGCTCAGTTCTTGCTATGGAATGGACTTCTTCCAAAAGAAAGTCTTATGGAAAGAAAAAGAAGTCTGTGAAAAAGTAGAAGGTGGAAGGAGGAAAGAAGAAGAAGGCAGAGCCGAAGATGAAAGTTGCTGCCAAAGGAAAGTATTTCCATTGCAACAGCGATGGCCATTGGAAGCGGAACTGCCCTACTTACCTGGCCACCCTGAAGAACAAGAAGGAAGGTCCTTCTGGAGGTATGCTCGTTATTGAGTCTAACCTTACGGTTTCTTCTGCATCCAGTTGGGTGCTTGACTCTGGTTCTAGTGCTCATCTGTGCACTTCTCATGCAGGGTCTTGAGGATAGCAGGAGGCTGAGGGATGGAGACATGATCCTACGCGTCGGTAATGGAGCAAGAGTTGCTGCAGTGGCGGTGGGAACATACCCTCTTCGATTACCATCTGGTTTAGACTTAGTTTTGAAAGACTGTTATTATGTGCCTGCAGCTAGCAGGAATTTGATTTCTGTTTCATGCTTAGCACTAGAAGGCTATGTGATTACCTTCTTTAAGGACCATTGTAACATTCTTTATGAAAGAAATAAAATTGCAAATGGTTTCCTTATTAATGGTCTTTATCAGCTACATATTGATGTACCTGTTCTAACTATCGAGCAAAACGTGAATGCCAAATGACCTAGGGATAGTCCAAACGATAGATATCTATGGCACCTGAGATTAGGTCATATAGCAGAAGATAGGATCAACAAATTGGAGAAAAATGGGCTATTGAGTCCATTGACTTCCGAGTCATATCCAACTTGTGAATCTTGTCTTCAAGGCAAAATGACTAAACTCCCTTTTGTTGGACATGGGGAAGAGGGCCACAGATCTCCTTGCCCTAGTACATACTGATGTGTGCGGCCCATTTGATGTGCCGGCTAGAGGCAATTTTGTCTACTTCATTACCTTTACCGATGATCTGTCTAGGTATGGGTATGTGTATCTTATGAGACACAAGTCTGAAGCTTTTGAAAAGTTCAAAGAATTCAGACATGAAGTAGAAAAACAAACTGGAAAACCCATTAAGGTTCTTCGATCAGATCGAGGAGGTGAATACCTTAGCCGAAAATTCCTAGACTATCTCAAGAAAAATGGCATAGTCTCTCAATGGACTCCACCAGGAACACCTCAACTCAACGGGGTTTCAGAATGGAGAAATCGGACTCTATTGGATATGGTCCGATCCATGATGAGCTTCACAGACCTTCCCTGATTTTCTTTGGGGACACTCATTGTTAACTTCAATTTATCTACTGAATAGGGTTCCCTCTAAAACCGTTCCTACCACACCGTATGAGATATGGCACGGTAAGAAACCAAGTCTGAGTCATCTCAGAATTTGGGGTTGTCCGGCTCATGTCAAAAGACAACAAGCGGACAAGTTAGAGTTTAGGTCCTTCAGAGCTCGATTCATAGGATATCCTAAAGAGTCATTAGGATACTATTTCTACATTCCAGAAGACCACAATGTGATTGTGAGTCGACATGCCATCTTTCTTGAAAAATAGTTTATTCAAGATAGCGGCATTGGAAAGCAGATTAAGCTTGATGAGAAAGTCTCACAAGTACAACGAGCTAAGGACCAATTGGAACCAAATCAGGTTGAGCCAATAAGAACACTACCTCCTCCACCTCGTAGATCGGAAAGAGTTTTCCGTCCCCCTGAAAGATACTTAGGTATTATTTCAGAGGAAGTAGAGGAAAATGTTCCTCGTAGGTAATGGTGCTCATGGTGATGATCCCAAAACCTACAACGAGGCGATATCAGATATCGACTCCGAGAAATGGCTAGAGGCAATGCAGTCAGAAATTGACTCGATGCACTCAAACCAAGTCTGGACCTTGGTAGATCCACCAGAAGGTATAGTACCTATTGGGTGTAAATGGATCTTCAAGAGAAAGATTGGTGCAGATGGGAATGTGGAGACATTCAAGGCTAGACTAGTGGCAAAAGGTTATAGTCAACGCGAAGGCATTGACTATCAGGATACCTTTTCCCCAGTGGCTATGCTAAAATCCATCCGCACATTGCTTGCCGTTGCAGCCTATTTCGATTATGAAATATGGCAAATGGACGTGAAAACGGCATTCTTAAATGGATATCTTGAGGAAGATATCTATATGGAACAGCCGCTAGGTTTCACATCCAGTGATACTGATCACAAGGTTTGCAAGCTGCAAAGGTCCATATATGGACTTAAGCAAGCATCTCGGAGCTGGAACACTCGTTTCAATGATGTGATCAAAAAGTTTGGTTTCATCAAAAATGAAGAGGAACCATGTGTTTTCAAAAAGGTCAGTGGGAGCGCTGTTGTCTTCCTCGTATTGTACGTGGATGACATCCTCCTTATTGGGAATGATATTCCCATGTTGACATCAGTCAAATATGGTTGTCCAAGGAATTCTCCATGAAAGACCTAGGTGAAGCATCCTTTATTCTAGGAATTAAGGTCTATAGGGATAGACCGAATAGGATGCTAGGACTTTCACAGAAGATGTACATAGAGGAAGTACTAAAGAGGTTTAGTATGGAAAACTCTAAGAGGGGATTAATACCCTTCAGACATGGTATTCATCTTTCCAAGAAGATGTGCCCTAGCACACCTGAGGAAATAGAACGCATGAGCAAGATCCCTTATGCTTCTGCAATAGGGAGCCTCATGTATGCCATGCTATGTACACGACCTGATATAGCCCATGCTGTGAGTGTCACAAGCAGATATCAGTCAAATCCAGGTGAAGAACACTGGACTTCTGTGAAATGTATCCTTAAGTACTTGAGAAGAACTAAGGATATGATGTTGGTCTTTGGTAATGGAGAACTCCAAGTCCAGGGATACACAGACTCAGATTTCATGTCTGATATAGATGATCGAAAGTCGACATCTGGGAGTCTGTTTGTGTGCAATGGTGGTGCTGTCAGCTGGAAGAGTTCCAAGCAAACCGTGATAGCAGATTCCACCATGGAAGCAGAATATATCGCTGCATCAGAGGCTGCGAAGGAAGCATTCTGGTACAAGAAGTTTGCTGCAGAAATTGGAGTAATGCCATCAGATGCCATTCCTCTTTACTGCGACAACAATGGCGCCATAGCCCTTGCTAAGGAGCCGAGGTCTCACCAGAAATCCAAGCACATTGAGCGGCGATACCATCTCATCCGCGATTACCTCGAGAAAGGGTTACGTCGAGGTCAAGAGAGTCAACTCCACAGATAATGTGGCAGACCCACTTACAAAGCCGTTGGGCCAGCAGAAGATCGAAGCCCACCTTGAGAAGATGGGACTTAGACTTGTAGCCAATTGGCTTTAGGACAAGTGGGAGATTGTTAGATATATGTGCCCTAGAAGCCAGAATTGGCTGACACTTGTAATACACTTCTAGGGGCAAAATTATAATTTTGACTATAAATCAATAAAATGGGTTATTTTCTATCACATATGTGTATTTAGTGTCTGTGATACATCCTTTGAGTTAATGGTAATGATAATTCATATTTTCAAGAGTTGAAAATTTAAGACATGAATAATCATTATTAACTCATAAAATGCTCCCGACCATAGGATCATCACGAGGATGGTGATTGATCCGGAAGGTTGGTGTACAATCGCTTCTCTTTAGTAGATGAGTCTTGAGTCTACGGTGTGGAGACACCGGAGCGAGAGTACAGGTACTCGTTAGAGAACGAGGGCACTGAGCGTGACCACCTCGAGTAGTCATTAGGAAGTCTACCTTCTCGTCAATGACTGACTCGATGCTGCAGTAGTGTGTCTGGTTCTTTGACCTGAGATGCATCGGCAGTTCACCTTGAGGGTGTTATAGTTTGACTACACCATTACTCGGTCTCCTAGCCATATGGAACCCTGAGGTGTATGTTGGCTATAGCATGTTCATTGTAGGAACTGGATTGCATCAAGATGGAATCTATCTACCTCGGTGGTAGAGGAGTAAGCCCTATGATGATCATGAGAATCAAGTCCAGAAATCCATGGCCATGGTAGAGTGAAATAATAGAAAGAGTTTCTATTTAGATTTTCACATTGGACTCGAATCGAATGATTACATCATATGACAGAGACTAGGGTTTGACGAGTTCACCTTAACCCTAATCTGATCGGGGCTCAAGATAGAAGAACTTAATCACACAGGTAGCTGCACCAAGAGGTTCGCATTCAGCTCTGATGGGTTGCCACCATATACTGCTAGGTGTCACTGGTGGATTTTGGGAGCAATTAGAATGATTTAGATGATCGATCATTCTAGCTGTTCGAATCAGAAGAGTTCTGATCCATCGAAAGGAGTTTCGATGATGTCGATGATAGAGATCATGACATATCCCATTACCATACAGAACTGAACCTAACTGGGTCACACAAACAAGGGTTTGAATCTGGTGATCATCAATTGAACTGATCTAGTTCAATTGATCTGAATGAGATTCAATTAGGTTCAAGGAAATCGTGCTAGCACTCGATTGAACCTAACGTTCTTCTTTTACTATCATAAATAAGTTGTCCTGACTGAGCCAAAGGAGTTTGTGCTCAATCAGAGGCCTTCATATGGTCTGACTGGAGGTTGTCCAAGTCAGAAAAGGTTGTCTTATTTTGTAAGACATTACCTGCCATTTTTGGTCACCTGCCATTTCTTGTTCTTTGACTTTGGTCAAAAGTCTACCTTTGACTGGTCAAATGTTGACCATTGACCACTTTGACTTTTGACCACATGTCATGCACCTATTGGAGAGCTGGTGGGGGCCTGTCCCCCTGCCAGAACCTGGCAAGGAGAAGGGCGCACGCCACCCTAGGCGTGTGCCCAAGTTGGAGGCGCCTAGGAGTCCTTGTTGGACAAGGACTCCATCTCCCTTTTTGGATTCCAATTAGAGTTCTTCTAAGAATCCAAGTTTGACTGGTCTTAGGCACCCTCTAAGGAGGAATCCAGGGGACTCTATTCCCACCAATCAGATTTAGATCTGATTTCACAAAGGGTTGTGATTGGTTGGGAGGAAGAGGAGTTGGATCACAAGCTAGTCTATAAATAAGACCCTGCGCCCAACTCAGATTGTATGAGATAAGAGATATGAATGATCAAGTTTCCCACGCCCCAAGGCTGCCTCTCCCCTCCTTCTCCATGCCATAGTCTCTTCTCCCCTTGCTCTCCACGTCCAAAAGGAGTTTTGGACCTTGGTTGGTGCGATTCAGATCAAAGAAAGGCGATCAAAAGCAAGAAGGCTGCGCTGCTGCAAAGGACGACTGCAGATCTTCAAAAGAGTTTTGAAGATCCTCCAGATCAGATCCAGATCTGATTTTTGGAGGTGTGATAGAGAAGAAGAGGATCTCCAGATCCAACCCGAGTGGATACCGGTAGAGGCCAGGCGCTTGCGTGGCTAAGATCCAGAACCTTCCGCTGCAATCAGGATCATCAACAGGGTAATAGGATTACCCAAATCAGGTAAATTAAATTTGATTTAATTTATCTTAATTTTATTTTATTAAAATAATAAGAATCAGATCTGAAACATATCAAGATCTGATTGGGATCAAGAGAAAAATTTTTGAAATATATCTCTTGATCTGATCAGATCTGAACGAACCTGGACCGGGAAATCAGGATTTCCCTTCAATCTGGTCTCTTTAAACTTGACTTGACATAGGACTAACCTAGTGGCATGGGTTAGCTCGGTTTATTAGCCACCTTAGATCAGGACTGAGTCAATAAATATGGTCAGGTAGGTGAGATCGGTGGAAGGGATATGCCATTACTCGATAAGAATACATTCGAGTCGAGTAGCTCCCAATTAAAAACTAGTAGATCATATCTACCAATCTTACCTTAGACACTAAATTATT
>QRFJ01000821.1:0-56940 GCA_006176705.1 Cocos nucifera
AAAAAAAAAAAAGAGAAGAGATGCCGAGTTGATGAATATGCTGGTTACCGCTGAGCTTTCTATGAAAAGGTTCTAAAGGCTCAGTCTTGCTATGAACGGACTTCTTCAAAAAGAAGTCCTTGATGGAAAGAAAAAGAAGTCTGTGAAAAAGCAAAAGGTGTGAAAAAAAGGGATCAAAGAAGAAGGCAGAATCAAGCAGAAAATAAATCGGATGGCAAAGGAAAGTGTTTACCATTGCAACAGCGACGGCCATTAGAAGCGAAAACTGCCTACTTACCTGCCACCTAAAGAAATAAGAAAAGGGTTCTTCTGGAGTCTCGTGTGATTCTTGTGAAGCAACGACACACTCAATCCAAACACCTACGTTGGTGCATATACCACTATAGCCTGGACAGATATCTAGGCGCCTCCAGTATTTTCAGGTCATAGTGAGGTCGACTAGAAGATTACGTATATATGTAGATACACAAATTCGTGGAGGAGGCATACAATTTGTTACAAACTCGAGTCCATTGACTTTTGAGTATCAAGATACGAGATTCGATGTTATTGTTCATAGAGAGTATCGAGAGGAGAGCATGACTCCTTCTGTTGTTGGATCATGGGGAGCACAGATCTCCTTGCCCTAGTACAATACTGATGTTGCGGCCCATTCGATGTGCCGGCTAGAGGCAATTTTGTCTACTTCCCATTAACCTTTAACCCGATGATCTGTCTAGTATGGGTATGTGTATCTATGAACTAGTCGAAGCTTTTGAAAAGTTCAAAGAATTCAAGACATGAATAGAAAAACAAACTGGAAAAACCCATTAAGATTCTTCGATCAGATCGAGAGGTGAAACCTTAGCCGAGAATTTTCTAGACTATTTAAGGAAAATGGCATAAGTCTCTCAATGGACTCTCCACCAGGAACACCTCACTCAATGGGGTTGTCAGAAGGAGTGGAAATCGGACTCTGATATGAGGAGGTATATGGTTCGATCCAATGATCACGAGGAGCTTTCCAATATATGTCGCAGCTGATGCGTGTGTGGGACACTCATTGTTACACTCAATCTATTTACTGAATAAGGGTTCCCTCTAGAGAAACCGTCCTACCACACGTTGAGATATAGCGCGTAGGTAGATAAACCACAAGTTCTGAAGTTATCTCAAGTAATTTATGGGGGTTGTCCGGCTTATGTCAAAAAACAACAAGCGAACAAGTTAGAGTTTAGGTCCTTTAAAGCTCGATTCATAAGATATCCAAAGAGTCATTAGGATACAATTTCTACATTCCATAAAAAGAAGACCACAATGTGATTTGTGATTTCCCCGGACAATCCCATCTTTCTTGAAAAAATAGTTTATTCAAGATAGCGTCATTGGAAACAGATCAGGCTTGATGAGAAAGGTCTCACAAGCAGAACGAGCTAAGGACCAAGTGGACAAAGCTCAGGTTTGAAGCCAATAAGAATACTCGACTTCCTCCACCTCGGTAGATCGGAAAAGGAGTTTTCCGTCCCCCTGAAAGATACTTAGTATTATTTTCAGAGGACGTAGGGGAGAGAGAGCTGGTTCCTACTATAATAGTACTCAATGGTGAGGATTCCACAAAACTAACAAACGAGCAATATCAAATATCGACTCCCGGAGAAATGGCTTGAGCGCAAGACAGTCAGAGAATCGACATCGATGCAGATCTCAAACGCAAGAGGTCGCTGACCTTGGTAGATCCACCAGAAGGTATAATGTACCTATTGGGATACTGGATCTTCATGAGAGAAAGACACACGGAATGTGGGAGGACATCAAGGCTAGACTGGTGAAAAGGTATAGGTCAACGTGAAGGCATTGACTTATCAAGATACCTTTTCCCCAGTAGCTAGATGCGAGAGATATCCATCCACATTGCACGTTGCAGCCGTATTTCGATTATGAATAATGAAGGACAATGGAATGTAAAACGTGCATTGGCCAGTAAAGGATATCTTGAAGGAAGATATCTATATGGAACAGCCGCTAGTTTCACATCCAGGTGATAACTGATCATAAGGTTTGCAAGCTGCAAAGGTCCATATATGGACTTAAGCAAGCATCTCGGAAAGCTGGAACACTCATTTCAATGATGTGATCAAAAAGTTTGGTTTCATCAAAAAGAAGAGGAACCCATAGTTTTCAAAAGGGTTGTGGAGCGCTGTTGTCTTCCCATATTGTACGTGGATACATCCTCCTTATTGGGAAATGATATTCCCATGGTTGACATCAGTCAAGATGTTGGTTGTCCAAGAATTCTCCATGAAAGACCTAGGTGAAGCATCCTTTATCTAGAATTAAGGTCTAATAAGATAGACCGACATAGGATGGGCTATATCTTTCACAGAAAGAATGTACATAGAGGTAAGTCTAAAGAGGTTTTAGTATGGAACACTCTAGACGGATTAATACCCTCAACAATGGTATTCCATCTTTTCCACCCCAGACAACACCTGAGAAATAGAACGCATGAGCAAGAATCCACTTATTCTTCTGCAAATAAAGGGAGCCTATGTATGCCTATGATATATGATACAGACCTGATATAAGCCATGCTGTGAGTGCCACAAGGCAGAATATCAAAGTCAAATCCAGGTGAAGAACACTGGACTTCTGTGAAATGTATCCTTAGTACTTGAGAAGAAACTAAGGATATGATTTGGTCTTTGGTAATGGAGAACTCCAAGTTCAAGGATACACAGACTCGGACTCATGTCCTGATATAGATGATCGAAAGTCGACATCTGGAAGTCTGTTTGTGTCAATGTGGACTGTCACTGGAAGATGTTTCCCAACAAACTGTGAATGTAGATTCCACCTGGAAGCAGAATACATAGCTGCATCAAGAGGCTGCAAAGGAATGCCATTCTGTACAAGAAGTTTTGCTAACAAAAATTGGAGTAATGCATCAAGATGCCATTGCCTCTTTACTGCGACAACAATGCGCCATAGCCCTTGCCTAAGGAGCGAGGTCCCACCAGAAGTCCAAGCACATTGAGCGCGATATCATATCATCCGCGATTACCTTGAGAAAAGGTTACAGTTAGGTCAAGAAAGAGTCAACCTCCGCAGATAATGTGGCAAGCCCAACTTACAAAGCCGTTGGGACAACAGAAAGATCGAAGCCAACCCTTGAGAGAATGGGAACTTAGACTTGTAGCCAATTGCTTTGGACAAGTGGGAGAATTGTTAAGAATATGTGCCCTAGAAGCCAGAATTGGCTTGACACTTTGTAATACACTTCTGGCAAAATTGTAATTTTGACTATAATTAATAAAATGGGTTATTTTCCCTATCACACCTGTGTATTAGGTCTGTGGATAACATCCTTTGAGTTAATGGTAATGATAATTACCATATTTTCAAGAGTTGAAAATTTAAGACATGAATCTTATTAAATCATAAACTTTTCCGACCATAGGATCATAACAGAGGATGGTGATTGATCCGGAGGTTGGTTACGATCGCTTCTCTTTAGTAGATATATTGAGTTACGGTGTGGAGACACTGGAGCGAGAGTACAGGTAATCGTTAGAGAATGAGGGCACTGCAGCGTGAACCACCTCGACGTAGTCATTAGGGAGTCTACCTTCTCGTCAATGACTTGACTCGATCTGCGATATGTCTGGTTCTTTGACCTTGAGATGCATCGTAAAGCTCTCCCCTTGAGGGGAGTTAATAAGTTTGACTACATGATTACTCGGTTCCTAAGCATAGCTGGACCTGAGAGTCGTTAAGTTGCTATGGACAGTGATATGTTAGGGCAACTAGGAGACATCAAGATGAATCTATTCTTACCTCGTTGGTAGAGGAGCAACCCTAATGATAAATCATGAGAATTAAGTTCTGAAGCCCCATGCCTGGCAGATGAAATAGATAGAAAGAGTTCCTATTTAGGTTCTCACATGGAACTCGAAATGAATAATTATATCAATATGACAGAGACTAGGATTTGACGAAGTTTTAGCCTTAACCCTAAATCGATTGGTAGGCTGAGAGATAAAGAACTTAATCACACACAGGTAGCTGCACCCAAGAGGTTCGGCATTCAGCTTTTGAATGGGTTCCAACCATATACTGCTAGGGTGTCACTTGGTAGATTTTGGGAGCATTGAGAATGATTTAGATGATCGTCATTCTAGCTGTTCGAATCAGAAAGAGTTCTGATTCATCGAAGGAGTTTCGATGAGTCAGATGATAGATGATCATGACATATCCCATTACCATACAGAACGAACCATAACTGGGTCCACACAAAACAAGGTTTGAATCTGGTGATCATCAATTGGAACTGATCTAGTTCAATTGATCTGAATGAGATTCAATAGTTCAAGGAAATCGGCTAGGCACTCCGATTGAACTAACGTTCTTTTGCTTTTGCTATCACAAATAAGTTTCCTGACTGAGCCAAAGGAGTTTTGTGCTCAATCAAAGAGGCCTTTAATATGGTCTAACTGAGGTTTGTCCCAAGTTAGAGAAGTTTGTCTTATTTATAAGACAATGACCGCATTTTTGGTTACTGCCATTTTTTGGTTACTTTGACTTTGGTCAAAAGTTGACCTTTGACGGTCAAATGTTGACCATAGAACTTTGACTTTTGTCATGTGTCACGCACCTATTGGAGAACTTGGTGGGGGCCTATCCCCCTGCCAGAACCTGGCAAGGAGGAGGGCGCACGCCACCGCCTAGGCGTGCGCCCAATTGGAAGGCGCCTTGGGGGGGAAGGGTTCCCTTGTTTTTTGGAAAAAAAGGACTTCCACCTCCCCTTTTGGATTCCAATCAGTAGTTGCTACTAAAGAATTCCAGTTTGACTGTCTTAGGTGCCTCTAAAGGAGGAATCCAGGGGTTCTTTCCAACCAATCAGATTAGATCTGAATTTCAACAAAGGGTTCGTGATTGGTTGAGAGGAGAGGAGTTGATCACGCTTAAGCATAAAATAATATAGACCCTGCGCCCAACTCAGATTTTAAAATGAATCAATAGAATAGAGATTTCCCACGCCCCAAGGCTGCCTCTCCCTCTTCCTCAATGCTAAACTTATCCTCCTTCTGCCTGCTCCACACCATATAGCGAGTTTTGGACTTAGGTTGGTGCATTCCAGAATCAAAAGAAAGGCGATCAAAAGAAGAAGGCTGCACTGCTGCAAAGGACGACTGCTAGAATCTTCAAAAGGAGTTTTGAAGATCCTCAATCTGATTTTTGAGGCATGATAGAGAAGAGAGATCTCCAGATCCAACCCGAGTGGATACGATAGAGGCCAAGCGCTTGCCTGGCTAGATCCAGAACCTTCGCTGGCAATTAGGATCATCTACAGGTAAATAGGATACCCAAATCAGGTAATAATTAAATTTTGAATTTATTTATATTATTTTATTTTATTTATTAAAATAATAAAGATCAGATTGAACAATATCAAGTCTGATTGGGACAAGAGAAATTTTTTTAAATATAAACTCTGATCTGATCAGATCTGGATGAAACCTAGACCGGCGAAATCAGGATTTCCCTTCACTCCTAAGAACACAACCTTTGACTATCCCTAAGGAACGAACATTAAGGATGAATCCAAGGGACTCTATTTTCCACCATCAGATTTAGATCTAATTTCAATAAAGGGTTGTGATTGGTTGGAAGAAAGAGAGTTGGATCACGGATAGTCTATAAATAAGACTACCCCCAACTCAAAAAGAGAACACATTCCACACCCAGGCTGCCTCTCTCTTCTCCTCCGAGCAAGTCCTATCTTCTCTCTCCTCTCCAACAAGAAGTTTGGATTTCAGTTGTGCAATTCGCAGAGAGAGAAGATGGACAGAACTAGAGCTGTGCTGCTGCAAAGGACAACTGACTGAGCGTGTCGAGAGAGTGAGTGTGAGAGAATCTCAATTAGATTCAATCAAATTTTTGGAGTATAGATAGAGAAGAAGAAGAGATCTCAGATCATCTGAGTAGATACAGTAGACCAGGCCACTTGCTGGTTAAGATCCGAACCTCTTTCGCTCTTACAGATCTATCAATGGGTAATAGATTACCCTACATAAGATAAATTAATTAATTTAATTTATCTATATTTTTATTTTAATTATTAAATAATAAAAATTAGATTAAGCATCTCAGATCTGATTTAGATCAAGAAAAAAATTTTTAAATTATATCTCTGATCCGAATCAAATCTGAACGACCTGTCAGAAAATCAGGATTTCTTCAACTGGTATGAGAGCCAAGGTTTTCTAGAAGTGTTTAGATCTGATTTTAAATTTATTTTAATCAAAAAATAAGTGATTTAGATGCACCTGAGATGTGAATCTAAATTTTAAAATAAAAAAAAATTAAAATTAAATAATTTGGATCTAAGATTAAAAAATATGCTGATAGTTCTAAAATAGAATAGTTTCTAATAGAATTAGTCTTCAAGTTTACAATTTAATTGGTTATTAAATATATTATTAGAAATCTATTATTAATGATTTTTTGATATAAATATTTGTTAATAATCATCTAAAGATAGCAAGTAAAAAAAATTTTAATTTAAATCATCAATAGAGATATGATTGATGCATGTCTTGATTAGTTGTAAGAATAGTTATACATAGTTATCTAGATTAGAGGTTTATTTTGATAAGATAATATAAATCTAATTTTTTAAATTATTATGAGATAATTTAGATATGAAATATTGCATTGATTCATTATATGGAATGTATGCAAAATATGCCCATGATTAGATCTAATTTGTATATGAGATATATGACATAGATCTAAAACTATTTTATAGTATTACATGTTCTTGATTAAGGCATTTCTCTTAACCATCCAGTCATAAGAACGAAGAAGGATTTAAAGGCCCTCTCCTTCCATCCGATGGGATGTTCTTATGACATGTAGGGGTGCTGCACATTCGTCCTTAATCAGAAATCCAAAACTTACTTTCTGCAAAACCCTAGATCCTGAAACCCTTGGATTTATTATGCATATTTTATTTATAAATCCTACTTAATTAAAAATAAAGATTATAAAATATTAATTAGGTCTAAAATTGAAAATTTTAGATCCTAGATCCTGAGAAGCTTGATGTGAAGTTAGACTTGGATTTGCAGAATAATGTTATTCTGCAATTCTTGACTGATGCATATGGGCAATTCATCATGAATTATCACATGCATAAACTTCAAAATTTTTTGGCCAAATTAATGAACATGCTGGTCATCGCTGAGCTTTCTATGAAAGGTTTTAAAGGCTCAGTTCTTTTTATGAAATGAACTTCTTCCAAAAAAAGTCTTCTGAAAAAAAAAAAGAAGTCTGCAAAAAAGCAGAAGATGGAAGGAGGAAAGAAGAAGAAGGCAGAGTCGAAGAAGAAGGCTGCTGTCAAAGAAAAGTGTTTTCATTGCAACAGCGACGGCCACTAGAAGCGAAACTATCCTACTTACCTGGCCACCTTGAAGAATAAGAATGAAGGTCCTTCTGGAGGTATGCTCGTTATTTGGTCTAACCTTATGGTTTATTCTGCATCCAGTTGGGTGCTTGACTCTAGTTTTAGTGCTCATCTGTGCACTTCCATGCAGGATCTGAGGATAGCAGGAGGCTGAGAGATGGAGACATGATCCTACACATCGAAAATAGAGCAAGAATTACTGCAGTGGTAGTGGAAACATATCCTCTTTGATTACCATCTGGTTTAGACTTAGTTTTGGAAAACTGTATTATGTGCCTACAGCTACAGCAATTGATTTCTATTTGGCATCGAGGGGATGCGGTAGGTCGGAGATGGGGGGGCGAGGGCCGACGCGGGGGGCTTTCGACGTCTGGGGGAAAGGATGGTGCAAGCGCCATGCTTACATTAGAAGGCTATATGGTTACTTTTCTTTAAGGACTATTGTAACATTCTTTATGAAAGAAATAAAATTATAAATGGTTTCCTTATTAACGGTCTTTATCAGCTACATATTGATGTATCTATTCTAACTATCGAGCAAAACGTGAATGCCAAATAACCTAGGGATAGTCCAAATGATAGGTATCTATGGCACCTGAGATTAGGTCATATAACAGAAGATAGGATCAACAAATTAGAGAAAAATGGGCTATTGAGTCCTTTAACTTTCGAGTCATATCCAACTTGTGAATCTTGTCTTCAAGGCAAAATGACTAAACTCCCTTTTGTAGGACGAGAGGAAAGGGCCATAGATCTCCTTACCCTAGTACATACTAATATGTGCGGCCCATTTGATATGCCGACTAGAGGCAATTTTGTCTAGTTCATTATCTTTACCAATAATCTATCTAGGTATGGGTATGTATATCTTATGAGACATAAGTCTGAAGCTTTGGAAAAGTTCAAAGAATTCAGACATTAAGTAGAAAAATAAACTAAAAAATCAATTAAGGTTCTTCGATCAGATCGAGGAGGTGAATACCTTAGCCAAAAATTCCTAGATTATCTCAAGAAAAATGGCATAGTCTCTCAATGGACTCCACTAGGAATGCCTCAACTCAATGGGATTTCAGAATGAAGAAATTAGACTCTATTGGATATGGTCCGATCCATGATGAGCTTCACAGACCTCCCTAATTTTCTTTGGGGACACTCATTGTTAACTTCAATTTATCTACTGAATAGGATTCCCTCTAAAATCATTTCTACCACACCGTATGAGATATGACACGGTAAGAAATCAAGTCTGAGTCATCTCAGAATTTGGAGTTGTCCGGCTCATGTCAAAAGACAACAAGCGGATAAGTTAGAGTTTAGATCCTTTAGAGCTCAATTCATAGGATATCCTAAAGAGACATTAGGATACTATTTCTACATTCCAGAAGACCACAATGTGATTGTGAGTCAACATGCCATCTTTATTGAAAAATAGTTTATTCAAGATAGCGGCATTGGAAAGCAGATTAAGCTTGATGAGAAAGTCTCACAACGAGCTAAGGACCAATTGGACCCAAATCAGGTTGAGCCAATAAGAACACTACCTCCTCCACCTCATAGATCAAAAAGAATTTTTCGTCCCCCTGAAAGATACTTAGGTATTATTTCAGAGGAAGTAGAGAAAATATTCCTCGTAGGCAATAGTGCTCATGGTGATGATCCCAAAACCTACAACGAGACAATATCAGATATCGACTCTGAGAAATGGCAAGAGGCAATGTAGTCAGAAATTGACTCGATGCACTCAAACAAGTCTGGACCTTGGTAAGATCCACCAGAAGGTATATAGTACCTATTGGGGTGTAAATGGATCTCAAGAGAAGATCGGTTCAGTTGGGAATATGGAAGCATTTCAAGCCTAGACTAGTGGCAAAAGGTTATAGTCAATGCGAAGTCATTGACTATCAGGATACCTTTTTCCTAGTGGCTATGCTAAAATTCATCCGCACATTGCTTGCCGTTGCAGCCTATTTCGATGATGAAATATGGCAAATGGATGTGAAAATGGTATTCTTAAATAGATATCTAGAGGAAGATATCTATATGGAATAGCCGCTAGGTTTCACATCCAGTGATACTGATCACAAGGTTTGCAAGCTGTAAAAGTCCATATATGGACTTACGCAAGCATCTCGGAGCTGAAACACTCATTTCAATGATGTGATCAAAATATTTGGTTTCATAAAAATCGAAGAGAAACTGTGTGTCTTCAGAAAGGTCAGTGGGAGCGCTGTTATCTTCCTCGTATTGTATGTGGATGACATCCTCCTTATTGGGAATGATACTCCCATGTTGTCGATAGTCAAAATTTGATTGTCCAAGGAATTCTCCATGAAAGACCTAGGTGAAGCATCATTTATTCTAGGAATTAAGGTCTATAGGGATAGACCGAATAGGATGCTAGGACTTTCACAAAAGATGTACATAGAGGAAGTACTAAAGAGGTTTAGTATGAAAAACTCTAAGAGGAGATTAATACCCTTCAGACATGGTATTCATCTTTCGAAGAAGATGTACCCTAGCACACCTGAGGAAATAGAATGCATGAGCAAGATCCTTTATGCTTCTGTAATAGGGAGACTCATGTATGCCATGCTATGTAAACGACTTGATATAGCCCATGCTATGAGTGTCACAAGTAGATATCAGTCAAATTCAGATGAAGAACACTGGACTTTTGTGAAATATATCCTTAAGTACTTAAGAAGAACTAAGAATATGATATTGGTCTTTGGTAACGGAGAACTCCAAGTCCAGGGATACACAGACTCAAATTTCACGTCCGATGTAGATGATCGAAAGTTGACATCTGAAAGTCTGTTTGTATGCAATGGTGGTGATGTCAGCTGGAAGAATTTCAAGCAAACCATGATAGCAGATTCCACCATAGAAGCAGAATGCATCGCTGCATCAGAAGCTACGAAGGAAGCATTCTGGTATAAGAAGTTTGCTGCTGAAATTAGAGTAATGCCATCAGATGCCATTCCTTTATACTGCGACAACAATGGCACCATAGCCCTTGCTAAGGAGCTGAGGTCTCATCAAAAATCTAAGCACATTGAGTGGCGATACCACCTCATCCGTGATTACCTCGAGAAGGATTATGTTGAGGTCAAGAGAGTCAATTCCATAGACAATGCGACAGACCCACTTATAAAGTCATTGGGACAATAAAAAATCGAAGCCCATCTTGAGAAGATGGGACTTAGACTTGTAGCCAATTGGCTTTAGGACAGGTGGGAGATTGTTAGATATACGTGCCCTAGTAGCTAAAATTGGTTGACACTTATAATACACTTCTAGGAAAAAAATTATAATTTTGACTATAATCAATAAAATAGATTATTTTCTATCATATATATGTATTTAGTGTCTGTGATACATCCTTTGAGTTAATGGTAATGATAATTCATATTTTCAAGAGTTAAAAATTTAATACATGAATAATCATTATTAACTCATAAAATGCTTCCGACCATAGGATCATCACAAGGATGGTGATTGATCTGAAAGTTTGGTATATAATCGCTTCTCTTTAGTAGATGAGTCTTGAGTCTACGGTGTGGAGACACTGGAGCGAGAGTACAGGTACTCGTTAGAGAATGAGGGCACTGAGCGTGACATCTCGAAGTAGTCATTAGGAAGTCTACCTTCTCGTCAATGACTGACTCGATGCTGCAGTGGTGTGTCTGGTTCTTTGACCTGAGGTGCATCGGCAGTTCACCTTGAGTGTGTTATAGTTTGACTACACCATAACTCGATCTCCTAGCCATTCAGAACCTTGAGGTGTATGTTGGCTATAGCATGTTCATTGTAGGAACTGGATTGCATCAAGATGGAATCTATCTACCTCGGTGGTAGAGGAGCAGCCCTATGATGATATGAGAATCAAGTCCAGAAGCCCATGGCCATGGCAGAGTGAAATAATAGAAAGAGTGTCTATTTAGGTTTTCATATCGGACTTGAATCGAATGATTACATCATATGACAGAAACTAAGGTTTGACGAGTTCACCTTAACCCTAATCTAATCGAGGCTCAAGATAGAAAAAACTTACACAGGTAGCTGCACCAAGAGGTTCGCATTCAGCTCTAATGGGTTGCCACCATATATTGCTAGGTGTCATTGGTGGATTTTGGAAGCAATTAGAATGATTTAGATGATCGATCATTCTAGCTGTTCAAATCAGAAGAGTTCTGATCCATCGAAAAGAGTTTCGATGATATCGATGATAGAGATCATGACATATCCCATTACCATGCAGAACTGAACCTAACTGGGTCACACAAATAAGGATTTGAATTTGATGATCATCAATTGAACTGATCTAGTTCAATTGATTTGAATGAGATTCAATTAGGTTCAAGAAAATCGTGCTAGCACTCGATTGAACCTAACGTTCTTCTTTTAGTATTATAAATAGTTGTCCTGATTGAGCCAAAGAAGTTTGTGCTCGATTAGAGGCCTTCACTTGGTCTGACTAGAGCCTGTCCAGGTCAGAAAAGGATTGTCTTATTTTGTAAGACAATACCTGCCATTTTTGGTCACCTGCCATTTCTCGTCCTTTGACTTTGATCAAAAGTTGACCTTTGACTGGTCAAATGTTGACCATTGACACTTTGACTTTTGTCCACGTGTCATGCACCTATTGGAGAGCTGGTTGGGGCTTGTACCCCTGCCAGAAACTAGCAAGGAAGAGGGCGCACGCTATGAGGCGCCCAGGAGTCCTTGGTGGATAGGGACTCCATCTCCTTTTTGGATTCCGATTAGACTCCTTCTAAGAACCAACTTTGACTGATCTTAGGCGCCATCTAAGGATGAATCCAAGGGACTCTATTTTCACCAATCAGATTTAGATCTGATTTCATAAAGGGTTGTGATTGGTTAGGAAGAAGAGAAGTTGGATCACGCATAGTCTATAAATAAGATCCTGCGCCCAACTCAAAAAGAGAACACAATTCCCATGCCCCAAGGCTGCCTCTCTCTTCCTCCTCCACGCCAAGTCCATCTTCTCCCTCTCCTCTCCATGCCCAAAGAAGTTTGGATTCTTAGTTGGTGCAATCTAGACGAGAGAAAGGTGACAGAATGCTAGAAGGCTGTGCTGCTGCAAAGGACAACTACTGATCTTCGAAAGCTATTTTGAAGATCCTCCAAATCAGATTCAGATCTAATTTTTGGAGACATGATAGAGAAGAAGAGGATCTCCAGATCCAGCTCAAGTGGATACCGATAGAGGCCAGGCACTTGCGTGGCTAGATCCAGAACCTTCCGCTGCTTACAAGATCATCAATGGGTAATAGGATTACCCTACATTAAGGTAAATTAAATTTAATTTAATTTATCTATATTTTATTTTAATTATTAAAATAATAAAAATTAGATCTAAAACATCTCAGATCTGATTTGAATCAAAGAAAAAAGTTTTTGAAATATATCTCTTGATCCGATCAAATCTGAACGAACCTGATCTGGAAAATCAGGATTTTCCTTTAAGAACAACCAACCTATATGGTATATAGCGACCTATGCTCGATAGACGTTGTCATCCTAATTAATAGCTTATTATTTGGTTGTAAATAAATTTAAAAACTAATCGATAAATTCTCTCTTTATCGAAACTAAATAGTCGTAAGAACTTCATCACAATAATGGAGTTCATTAGAAGATGTAAATTTATGATGAAAAAGATGCCAAAATATTTTTTATTAATTAATAAATTAATTATAATATCTCAACTATCAATAAGCTGATGATTGACTTTGGGACATAATTTCTAATTACTCCCACTTGTCCTAATGCCACTCGACATAATATCTAATATCCATCTTCGGTCTGTAAACCCCGCAAGCTTCAGATCTAACTCACCATAAATCAATCATTGGTTCTTAGTATTTCTAAAATACTTAAGGATCATTACAACAAAAATGGCTTATGACAACACTTACTATGGCAGCGATTTTCGAAACTGCTATCATAGCACCTACGATAGCGATTTTCGTTAACCACTGCTATAGGTCAGACCTATGGCAGCAATTTTTGTAACCACTGCCATAGGTCCAACATACAGCTGCGGTTACAGAAAATCACTGCTGTAGGTCGGATCTATAACAGCAGTTATAAAAAATCACTACCATAGGTCCATTTATAGCAGTAGTTCATTGTAACCGCTGTCATAAGTCGGACCTATAGCAGCGGCTAGCAGGAAGCACTGCTATAATCTGATTTATGGCAGTGGTTAATTATAACCGCTATCATATATATATATATATATTTTAAATATTATATAATTTTAAAATTTAATGTCCATCTTCATCGTTCATTATCTAAATAATTATCATTAGAGTGTCATCGCAAAAGGTTGCCTCGATTCGATGGCCTTAGCTTCATCGATCAGAAAAATTTGATTTCGACGATCACGAACGATGATACAATGATCTGATAGATGGAGATCTCTGATGGATCCAAAAATTTGCAATGATGATCTTGGTGATGTTTATAGTATACTATCAAAGTTTCACTTCAATCGAATATCGTTATTTTGGTCAATTTAGTATAGATTAGTTTCAGCTGTTAAATGATAAACAAGTGATCAAAGGACCAAATGGTGTTCAATTATGAGATAATTTTTTTACAAATGATCTTAGCTACTATTTTAATCATTTTTTATGATGGTGATTATAAAATTTAACTCGTGAGATGAAGAACGATTTAAAACTATACGTCTTTTGATAACTATTCTGAAACTTCATTGGTTGTTATGCTCGTGCTTTTACAATATCTGCTTAACACGAACAGTTTATACAAAAATAATTTAAATTTTACTATCATCATCATATAAAATATTTAAAATTATAATAAACATCATTTAACTAAAAAATTATCTCATAATCGAACATCGTTTAACCTTTTGATCGCTTGTTTTTAATTTAACAGCCAAAATCATTCCATACTAAATTGATCATGATAACAATATCTGATTGAAGTGAAACTTTGATAGTATGCTAAAAACATTCATCGAGATCATCATTGTAGGTTTTCGAATCCATCGAAGGTCTCCATCTATCAGATTATTGCATCATCTTTTATGATCATCGAAATCAAATTTTTCTGATCGATGAAGCTAGGGCCATCAGATCGAGGTGATCTTTTGCGATGACACTCTAATGATAATTATTTAGATAATGAATGATGAAGATGAATATTAAATTTTAAAATTATATAATATTTAAAAAAATAAGAAAAAAATTATTTTCAATCTATGGCAGCGGTTATCAAAAATCGCTGCTATAGATCTACAGCAGCGATTTTAGAACCGCTGTCGTAGATCTATGGCAGTGGTTTTGGATAACCGCTATCGTAGATCTGTGGCAGTGGTTCGATAACCGCTATCATAGATCTATGGCAATGGTTCAATAACCGCTGCCATAGGTTAGGTTAAAAATTTTTAAATTTTTTCTTTCCTTCCATGCGCGCTTGATCTCTCTCTCTCTCTCTCTCCTCTCTTCCTCCTCTTCATCATCGGTGAGGCTCTTTCCCCCTAGCCGGTGTCGCCCCCTCCTCTCCCCCGACCGACATCACCCCTCCTTCCCCCCCTAACCGGCATCACCCCTCCTTCCCCCTTGGCCAACACCGCCCCTCCTTCCCCATCCCCATCCGGCTCCTATCCCCGGCCGCCCCTCCCCGCCATCCGCCACCCCCCACTCGGTCCCCCACCCCTCCCTCGACCCCCAGCGAAACTTTCCCTCCGACGAACCTCCATCCGACCCTCCCTCTGCCCCATGAAAGCCCCCTTCGATGAACCCCCCTCCACCCTCGCTCGACCCCTATGAATCCCACCCCCCGCCCCCCCATCTGACCCTCCTCGGTCCCAGTGAACCCCTCTCCAGCGAACCTCCATCCGATCCCCCTCGACTTCTTATGAAACCCCCCTCCGACGAACCTCCATCCACCCTTGACCCTCCGTCGGCCCCGTGAAACCCCTCCCCTTAAGCTTCGGCCCTAGTGCGAAACCAAACCCCCTTCTGATGAGCCCCCCCTCCACCCTCCTTCAGCCCCACGAAACCCCACCCCCCTCCCACCATTATTTTGACCCTCCTCCGGCCGAGTGTGAAGCCTTCTTCAACCTCCTCATCACTAATGCCCCTCCCCTGGTCCCCCATCCCCGATCGCCCCTGCTCTCTCTCTTTCCTCTTTTTTTTTTCTTCTCTATCTCACTATCTTGTTTTTATTTCACAGGTTATCTCTTGTGCCGTTGTCCTCCTCTAGCATCATCACCGATGATCCTCGGAGCTTTCGGTGCAATATGTTCTTTATAGCCGTACGTATATTTTTTTTTTAATTTTATAGTATTATTTATTAGTCATGTATATTTATAATAATTTATAAAATATTTATAATAAATATTATAAATATTTATTATAAATATTATAATTATCTACATTGCATGGTTTTTGGGCTGTGCCATGGCGGTAGCCTTGGGCCGTGCCATATCAACAGCTTGGACTAGATCTATCAATGGATTGGATTCGGATCAAAATTTAGAAATTTAGATTTAGACCTAATTGTAATTACTGGTATCGGATCCAAACTTAAATACTCGATGGGTCTGTACTTGAGAGAGGATGGGAGGGATCCGGCCTTACCGGCATCATTAGGAGGGAGGGGGTTCGGCCTCGCCGCCATCATTAGGAGGAAGAGGGTCCAGCCTTGCCGATGAGGGAGATTGAGAGAAGAAGAGTGGGAGATCGAGAGAGCGAGAGAGGAATGGAGGGGGTTTGACCTTACTGATATCATTAGGAGGGATGGGGTCCGCCCTTGCCGACGAAGGAGATCAAGAGAGGGAGGGATGGGGTCCGACCTCGTCGGTGAGGGAGATTAAGAGCGAGAGAGAGGATGATCGAGAGATAGAAAAGCTATGAGAGAGGGGTTCGGCCTCGCTACTATCATCGGCAAGAGAGATCGAGAGAGGGAGAGAGGGAGTGATCGAGGGGATGGCACACAATCGAGTCGGCTCGGATATGCAGCCAAGCCAGCTCGGATCATGATTGAGCCGGCTAGGGGAGGACCCTAGCCAGATGTCTCAGGCATGGAGCTAGTTGTCTCAGGCATGGAGCCAGCTCGACTTTCGAGCGAATAGAATTTGATATATCTCTCTAAGGTTCCAACTTTAAGCCCTAAGATGCCACCATCATCTACTTTGTTCTTCTTTCAGGTTTCTAGATTAACACCAAGATTCATGTAAGAGATCAGATCTACGACTGTTGCTCATCCTTAATTATTTATGAATATAATTCATGTTGTAGAATTTATTGCATAACATTTTCTAGATGTTTATATCATGTTGCTTTTGTTTATTGCATTGCATAACGATAGACCCGTCAATTGATTAGTGTATATATTAGAGACTATTTATTGATGTTATACTAATATTATTGTTCAACATATTATATTGATTAATGTTCATTAATGTTGCAGGTCATAATGGCACTAAAATGCCAGCTAGCTTTAACCTTTGCCCCTCGATGGGTTACGCATAGTTCAGCATCTAAGGAGTAGTCGGAGCATACTCCATCCACCTCGGCATTCGCTGCTTAGGGACCTCCATTGCCAACATCTTCTCCACCAACGGCATCTACTCCACCGGTAGCTGAGCCTTTACCATCATCCATATCTAAGGCACATGGTACTACAAAGACATCTGAGTGTATGTTTTTATTATATTAGCATAACTTTATTTTTTATATAGTATTTGTACACTTATATATTTGCATAACGTATTTGCATTGCAGGTGCATCATCCAGTCGGATATTTTATAGTCCCACATGTATGGCACACGTGTGGAACCGCTAGCATTAGGTGATGGTCTATTACAATACGGAGGGGAGGTTGGTAGGGGAGACCACGTGGGAGATGCATTCCTTTTTCGAAGTGCTTGTGAGGCGGTCGAACATCATTCCTGTAGAGCCCAAAGATTGGCGTTTGATGGATGCTGCCGTCAGGGACTAGGTATGGGAGGAGATATGGGTAAGTACGTGCATCTTAGTTATATTTATGCATTTTATATGTTTACACTATATATTTTTGATTAGAATAATTTTGTAACTAATTTTTGATAAATTTATGCAGAGGAGGTATGACTTTCTTGATCATGAGAGGGCTCGAGATGCCCGATTGAAAAAGATTGAAAAGTTGTATTGAGATTACAAGGTCAAGCTCTATAGAGGATGGCTCGAGCACCGATGAGACACTCTAGGAAAGCTTGTTCCCTGGATACAGGACTATCCTCCGAGTCAGTGGGAGAGGATGGTTAGACACTGGAGGAGCCAAAAGTTCAAAGTAAAATTCCTAACTTTTGAATTTTTCAATATGCCTAAAATTTTATTGAAATATTTTTTAAATATTTATTATTTATTTGAATACTTGTTAGGCTACCTTCCGTCAGAATCGGGAGAACCATGCAGCCTAAGAGTATACTCACACTTTAGGCCGAAGTCTATGGCCAGTCGTGTATATAGAGAGGTAATTAATTCTAAATCTTATTAGATAAATTAAATTTATATTTTTTATCATCTTTCTAATAAATTTATTCTTTGTTATAGCTGATGAGAGATGGAGTGATGCCCAGCTGTAGCGAAATCTTTCGATCCAATCGCACGGACAAGATGGGCAGGCTGATGAATGTCGCGATTGAGCGTATTTTTGTAAGTATTAAATATATTAGTATATATGATTAGTATTATAGCATTTTTTATAAAATTTTATTTTAATTTATAATTATAGGATTAGTTAGATGTGCTCGCGAGCAAGGGCTCGGATACCTCTGGGCTCCATGACCATCTATCTCAGATCTTGGGGCTTGAGCACTCTGGGAGGATCCAATGTAGGCTCGGACACATGTTGATGAGCTATTGGTCTGAGGCGAGCATCTCCTCATAGACTTCCAGTGTCGTTAGTTGGAAGGAGCTTGAGGAGGCATTGGCATGGGTAGATCATGCTACGACGTGGCCAGATTGGGCTGAGGAGCGCACATCTCATCTGGAGGGTATCATGAGAGACATGATCTCGATGCTCAGTGTGCATTTTGGAGTCATGGGCTTCGAGGATATGTTGGCCCACATTGCAACTCTAGCTCTAGCTCCGGCTCCACCTCCAGCTCCAGCTCTGGCTCCAGCTCCAGCTCCAGCTCTGACTCCAACTCCGACTTCTAGTGATGATGACGATGATGTAGATTTAGGAGACTTTTGATATATTTTATTTTTTTAAAAAATATTATAATAAATTTTATTCGATAATAAAATTTTAGCATTTTAAAATAATTTTTATATTTATTATATTTTTTTATGTTATATATCTATATTTATCAGATAAAATATATAAAAAATTAAAAATTTTATTTTTTTTAATTATTCAAGATCTACGACAGCAATTTTATAATCGTTGCCATATTCATGCCAACTGCTGCCGTAGGTTCTTAGTGCAAACGGTGCCAACTGCTGCATTAGACTTATGGCAATAATTAAGAAATTGCTACTTTAGATTACCTATGACAGCGGTTATATAACTGCTGCTATAGATTAACTATGGCAGTGGTTATATAACCACTGCTATAGGTCGATCTATTGCAGTAGTTTATAAGTCATTACAATAGGTTATTTATGGTAGTGGTTCAAACAACCGCTGCAACAACCACTGCCACAGAGCTACGGTGATGGCTGTAGTAGCAGCAATTAGAAAATCACTGCCATAGCCTATGGCAATGATTTTTTAGGCTATGGCAGCGATTACGAACCACTGCCATAGCCCTTTTTTGTAGTAGTGGATGATTTTAACCATCTTCTAGTGATTTTCTCCAGGGTCAGACTGGTATCTACTCACTACTTCTAGTGACTATGCCACGTCTGATCTCGTACATGTCATTGCACATATAATAGACCCCACTGTCGAAGCATATGAAATTCTACTCGTACGCTCTTTCTCTTTAGGAGTTGTCAAACAATCCTTCTTAGAGAGAGAAATTTCTTGGCCTATCGAAAGATAGCCCCTTTTGAAATTCTCCATGCTGAACCTCTTCAGTACAGTTTCTATGTACGTGGATTGGGATATACCAAGCATCCTTTTAGATCTATCCCTATAGATCTTCATCCCTAGGATGTAGGATGTTTCACCCAAGTCCTTCATGGAGAATTATGATGATAACCAGACTTTTATTTCTTGTAGGTGGGGATGTCATTCTTGATTAAGAGAATGTCATCCACGTATAAAATAAGGAATACCACTACTGGACCATTTGCGTATTTATAAATGTAGGGTTCTTCTCTGTTCTTAACGAAGCCATACATTTTGATCACTTTATCAAAATACATGTTTCAACTTCGAGATGCTTGCTTTAATCTATAAATGGATCTCTGAAGTCTGCACACCTTGGACTTATCTGTGGATGTGAATCCCTTAGGTTGTATCATATATACCTTTTTGGTTAGCTCTTCATTTAGGAAAGTCGTCTTCACATCCATCTACCAAATCTCATAGTCCAGGTGGACAGCTATTGCAAGCATTATCCAAATAGATTTGAGCATTGCCACTGGGGAGAATGTCTTATCATAGTCAATACCATAATGTTGACGATACCCCTTAACAACCAGATGGGCTTTATTGGTCTCCATCTTTTCGTTTGTGCCTCTTTTCTTTTTGAATACCCATTTACACCCAATGGGTTTAACCCCTTCAGGTGGGTCAACTAATGTCCATACATTATTGACCTTCATGAAATCCATTTCGAATCTCATGGCTTTTAGCTATTTCTCATAGTTGGATCTCTGCACCGCATCCATATAAGTGATCGGGTCTTCATCATTCTCATCGAGTTTGATGGGATCACCATCCTAGATCAATAATTCGTAGTATCTATCTGGAAGGCGCGGTACTCTACCGGATTGTGTTAATGGTGCAGTTCACTAGGCTTCGAATCTGATCTGATCAAATTCAACTTCGGTTCAACATTCTGTGTCAGACTTTCTATCTATTGAACTTTATCAAGTTCAACCTTAGAGGCAACAGTTCCTTTACCAAAAAATTTCTTTTCCAAAAAGGTTGCCCTAAGGCTGATGAACACCTTTTGTTCATCAGCATGGTATAAATAGTATCCTTTGATCTCTTTTGGGTACCCTATGAATGTACACTTGTCAGACCTAGGTCAAAGTTTATCTATAATTAATCATTTAACATAAGCTGGGCACCCCCAAATCCTAAGGTGTGAAAGTGCTGGCTTACGCCCTATCCATATCTCATATGGGGTTTTAACTACAGACTTACTTGGAACCCTATTTAATAGATAACAAGCCAATTCGAGTGCATATCCTCAGAAGGATATTGGAAAGCTGGCAAATTCCATCATGGATCAGACCATATCTAACAGAGCCCTATTTCTCCTTTCAGACACACCATTATGCTGTGGTGTTCCAAGAGGAGTCCATTGGAAGAAAATCCCATTCTCTCCTAGATATGTGAGAAACTCACTAGAAAGGTATTCTCCTCCTCGGTCAGACTAAAGAGTTTTAATACTCTTTTCAGTTTATTTTTCTACTTCACTTCAGAATTGTTTGAACATTTTAAAAAAATCCGACTTGCATTTCATCAGATAGACATATCCATATCTGGATAGATGATCTATGAAAGTGATGAAGTAGATATATCCACCTTTGATACTTATGCTCATTGGTCCACATACATCAATATGTACTAGACCTAAGAGCTCATTGGCTCTCTCACCTTTTCCAGTAAAAGGTGACTTGGTTATTTTACTAAGAAGATAGAACTCACAGGTTGGAAGTGATTCACAATCACTAACTTCAAGGATTCTCTCTTGAGTCAACCTGTTTATCCTATTCTTGTTTATATGACCTAGCCTATAGTACCATAAGTAGATATCTAATACACTATCTAATTTAGGGTGCTTGCTAATAGAATAGACTACATTAACAGGTTATGATAACATATATATGCCATTGTTCAATTATCCATAAAAAGCAGTAACACCATTCATAATGACATTACAAACTCATTTCCTTATTGAAATTTCAAAATTGTTCATGGCCAAAAGGCCTACATAAATGATATTTAAAAAAAAATTAGGATAGAAATGACAATCACTAAGAACAATGGTATGAGATTCAAATACAAGTTTTAAAATTTCTAAAGCTAGAACTAGAACTGATCTTCCATCTCCAACGTTCAAGAATCTCTCATCTTGCTCGAATCTTCTACCGACCTACAATCCCTGAACGAATTGCAAATATGGTAAGAGTTACTGATATCCAATACCCAGTCAGTAATATCATAAATAAAAAAATTATAAGGAGTTATCATATAAATACCTTGCTTCTTTCTCTCCCTATTTGGGTCCAGGGAGGCAATGTACTGAGGACAGTTCCTCTTCCAGTGCCCTCGCTTCTTGCAAAAGAAGCATTCAGCTTGACTCTTATCGAGCTTGATCTTTTTGGTCTGGCCCTGCACTGATGTCCCAGCCTGAACTTGCACCTTCTTTGTTTTCTTCTTCTTGTTCTTCTTTCCTTTCCTAAAGGGTCGAGAACCAGAAGATGAACCTTCCACTAAGTTCATCGACTCTTTATAGAGCTGATGATCCTTCTTAAAGTTTTGAAGTAACCCCAGTAAGCCATGATAGTTTACTTCAGGCTTTGTCATTCTATAATGAGTAAGGAAAGGGAGATAGGACTTTGGCAGCGAGTTTAGTATTGCATCTTTTCTAAGTTGTTCATACAAGGAAAAGCCGAGTTTGCTTAAGCGCTCTATCAGCTCGATCATGTACAGTATATGATCAGTGATAGAGGCTTTATCCCACATTCTAGCATTGAAGATGGTGCAACTAATCTTGTGCCTCTCAATGTCATTGAATATGCCAAAAGAATTCTCCAATACTTGAAGCATTTCATTTGGTTGAGCTATCTCAAACCTGCAACCGAACTCATTGCTCATTGTAGCTAGCATAATGCAGTGCACCATAGTTCGATCACTGAGGTACTTTTGATAAGTGTCTCTAATTGTTCTACGTGCATTGATAGCTGGCTCCTTAGGTGCAGGATCCATCAGCACATATAGGATCCATTCATGCTTTAGGATAATTTTCAACTTTTGATACCAACTAGCGAAATTGGATCCCACCAACTTATCATTGTCCAACAATGATTGGAGCGATAGGGAAGTGGCCATGTCTGCACCAAGGAAAACTAAAAACTAATTAGTAATTGACTCATTAAACCTAAAGATTTGGACTTTAATCAAAAGGTTTCTTCCACTCTTTTATTCAAATTGGTAGCCTCTACCTCCAATTCAAAGAATTATCCTAATTCCTTAGTGGATACTAGAATCCATATAGACTGCACACAAGTCCAACTTTGGTTGGCCAACCCATGTACATCTAAGGATAGGTTCATAACCAATTATTTTTCCAAATAATTTTTAGTAATTAAATTTTGCCTCAGCCCTAGATCTGTTGGCTTTAGCCTTCTCAGAAAAGGGTCCAGTTAGGTTCAACCATTAACATGACTATACTTAGCCCATCTAACCAATGAATGATCAGGCCCAACTTTAGTTGGCCCATCTGACCATCATTTAGAAAGATGTATCAAAGAGATCATATAATGAATGATAATTCCATCAATCAATAAGCACCAAGCTTTTGAGCCTCTAATGATTATCCAACTGATGGACCCATTATCATCCACTTTAATGGGAGGCTATGATCCAATTATCATATAACTATTTCATTTTAGGGACCTAATAATTTTAGAAAATTTATTTAAAGAAGTGAGTAGGTCAGATTAACCAGCTTGTCATGATCATCCCTCTGGCTTCACTAAGTCAGCTTAAGAGAGACCACAAACAGGCTGGTCTAGGGGCACTTAAATCAGTCACACTGATTTACCTAGTTGACATGGGTTAGTTCGAATAGTCAAGTGATTCAATCAAAATATAATCTCACCAAAAGGATAGGTAAGTTCGATTGGTGGGAGGGTCTGCCAAAGCTTGCCCTAGATACCATCAGAAATGGCCAGGTAAGCGAGCTGCCAATTAAAAACCACTAGTTTGGTTTATCTTAGACACCAACTAGTTTAATTAGTTTCTATTAGATCAACCTAACAATTCGTGCTAGACTGCATAGCCAAGAATCAAGTCCATCTTGGGTCTTGTTAAAGATATGGACTTGACCAACTACAACTATTGTAATTGATCTAGAGAATCCTTGATCTAATCTAAGACAATAATTGATTAGATTTAGTCAATTCTCTAATTAAGTTCATTCTTTAATCTCATCCTAGGTCTAACCCAATTAATAGATCTAATCCCCACTAACCCATTTAACCCAATATGTTATGATTTGTGTCTTAAGATCTTCAATTCACAGTCCTAGATCTTAATCAATCAACTTCTTAATTCTCAATCAAGTTTTGGACTAAGGGTTGGGGTTCGACTTTTCAAAAATAATTTTCATATTTATAAAATATTTCTACAATATGGTTCTATCAACCAAGTTACATGTTTGATTTATAATCAATATGCAAGTAAAATAAACATAAAACTACTTTAGATCTAATCTAAACAGATTCATGTAATTGAAATAACTTCAATAATAATCAATCATAAATCTCCCTAGATCAAATCTAACATATTTTTGATGATTGAAATTAGATTAAAATATTTTTAATCAGGTCATAAAATTTCTTAAATCTAATCTAAAATTTTATAATCAATATTTTAGATCAGCACGTACTAGGACGATCTATTCACTGTAATGGGTAAACCTTACAGCAGGACAACCTTATGACAGTCCGTGCAATCTAAAATATTTTATTTTTAGATATAAAATTATTTTAAATCTATTAAATTATAAATAAAATTAGATTAAATCTAATAAATTTATAATTAGAGTCAGATCATTACGAAGTTGGACAACCTTTTTACTGTAAGGGATAAACCTTACAGCAGGACAACTTTATGGCAGTTCGTGAGATCTATTTTTTTTTAATTTTAAATTTAATAATTAGATTGTAAATTAGATCTAATCTAAGAAATAATCTAAACATGCATAAAAATCATGTAACAAGATCCTAGGCTCTGATACCAATTGAAGGATCCAGATCTAAGGTTTCATGGATAGATCTTGAAACTTTTTCAAGATCATGCAGCAAAAGATTTAAATAAATTAAATATTTATTTAAATAAATATATAAATATCTAGATCTTAGATCTAATACATGATCAAAGTATGATATTAAATCAAAAATTAAAATCAAATAAGAAAGAAAAGATTGATCAAATCAACCTAGATCTACACTACATCAAATGCAGGTATGAAGTTAATAGATCAGATCTATTATCTAAGCAAGTTAGACATTCTAACTTGTTGATCTAGACTTAAGGATGAATTCATGATCTGCACACATGTCCAGCCTCTAGGAGTCATCCACACGAGCCCACGAACACGATCAGAGATCCTGATGCAGAAAATCAGCATAGTATGCTAGTATAGTGCTGATCTCTCTTCAATGGTTGATCCGATGCTTTCTTCTTCAAAACATGGATACTCCAAAATACCAAAAGAAAAGAAAAATATTTGTGATGCTGAAACACCACTCAAAAGCTCACAAAAAGAGAGGAAGAGATCTGGAACAAAAACCCTAGAAGAAGATCCTCTTCTTCTTCTTTGTTCTTTTTCTAGACACCCTGATTTGTGTTTTCAATATCTTCATGACCTAGATGAATTCTTTTTTCTAATTTTTATACACCAAAGAGGCCTCTTAGATGTCTACAATCCACAAAAATTTTAGCCAAAAATTCCTTTTAAATAAAGAGATATCTAGAGTCCAAGTTAGGTCAAAAACCTTGACTAGGAAAGACCAAATAAGGGAAGTTGTTGGGGTGCCCAACTCTTGGGCGCCCTCACCTTTTTTTTCTGCCATGGACCAGCAAGGGGGGTGCACAAAAATATCCACTTTTACCATGAAAATCAAAAGAAATAAGGAAGGATGGGTCGGCACACTTATGGGAAGAGTTTTGGTTGACAAGGATTCTATCTCATAGAATCCTTAAGCAAAACTAATTCCACTTTTGACTTGGTCTTCCAACAAACTTTCTTATGAGAAAAAGAAAGAGAGAAGGGAGGCATGAGATTGCTTGAGGTATCAAGATTATTCACATAAAAATATAAAAAGAAAAGGGTGGGGCGTGAGGATTAGGTGGCATAAGGAATAGGGAGTCCTAGTTATACTAGGACTCCTATTTTGATTTGGTCAAATAAGGTCTTTTAACCAAATAAAAATAAGAGTAAACCAATTCAATTAAATAAAACTCTAATCTATTTAAATACTTAATTAAATTAGATTAAATTAAATTTAATTTTAATTTAATTTTTTAATCAAATTAAAAAATTGGATTGACCCGAGTCCTAGTTTGACTAGGACTGGTTCTTCCTTGCATTTGACTTATCCAATAAGCCAATTGGACTTGATCCAATCAAGCCCAAACTAAATCTAATTAAGTCATATTTAATTAAACTTAGTCTCATACCTTTGGCTTAATCAAACTAAGCTAATTAGCAATCGAATTGCTAATCGATGATCCTACAACACTTGCACTAGGTTAAACACCAATCGTATTGATTGTTTAACCCTAAAATGATTCTAAATCACTGATCAACCATCCGATCGGAATATAAACTCTAATGTGTGTGATCTCATAGGTCTAAACCTAAGCCAGTAGCATAGAAATAAATTTTTGTATCAATTAAAGTGATCATGTAGCAATGATATCCGACGGTCGGATAGATCGAAAGGTGTAGAGCACCATCCTTAAACCCATGCGAATATAGTTTTCATATAATTCATCCCCCTGACCATAATGCTCGTAAGATACCTTAGAGTTCAACTATTAACTCTGATTAGGTTGTCAATATTGTATTTCAAAATATCAAATTCATTTGATGGATTATTCTGGCCAAGATTTTACTATATTGAAATACAGTGATACATTCTTCTCCAACTCTTGGAGTAGTCAATTTTATTTTGATCACACTCCAACCTTGCAAGTACTTGACTGTGCCCAGAAGCCTTCCATTATTGAATTAGAAATTCAGTTAGTTCGATACCAAAGTATAGTGAGTTACTTGCAAGTCACTAAGGTGATCTTAGGTCTTAGGGATACTTATACCTATATCCCATCAGAGACATTCTCGATAGCAAAATGCTCTGGAGTTGGTCACGTTCAATGATGATGTACCCATACATCTCACCTGTATGCCATACTAGTATCTCCACACTCCTTGGTTAAGAGGACAACCAACCTATATGGCATATAGTGACCTATGCTCGATAGACGCTGTCATCCTAATTAACAATCTATCATTTGGTCGTGAACAAATTTAAGGACTAATCAATAAAATCTCTTTTTATCAAAACTAAATAGTCCTAAGAACTTTATCACAATAATGAAGTTCATTAGAAGATGTAAATTTATGATGAAAAAAAATGTTAAAATATTTTTTATTAATTAATAAATCAATTATAATATCTCAACCATCAACAGGCTGACAATTAGCTTTGGGACATAATTTCCAATAAGATGTACATGAGTGGGCCAACCAAAGTTGGGCTTGTGTACAGTCTATGTGGATTCTAGTACCCACTAGGGAATTAGGATAATTCCTCGAATTGGAGGTAGAGGCTACCAATTCGAATAAAATAGTAGAAGATCCTTTTGATTAAAGTCCAAATCTCTAGATTTACTAATTAGGTTATGTTTTCTCTTTGTGTAGATATGGCCAGTTTCCTATCACCCCGATCATTGTTGGATAATGATAAGTTAGTGCGATCTAACTTTGATAGCTGATACTGAAAGTTGAAGATTATCCTGGAGCATGAATGGATCCTATATATATTGACGAATCTTGCACCTGAGGAGCCAGTTGCCAATGCACGAGAAATAGTTAGAGACACTTATTAGAAGTGGCTTATTAGAAGTGACTAGAATCTATATAGACTGCACATGAGCCCAACTTTGGTTGGCCAACCCATGTACATCTAAGGGTAGGTTCATAACCAATTATTTCTCCAAACAATTTTTAGTAATTAAATTTTGCCCCAGCCCTAGATCTGTTGGCTTTGGCCTTCTCAGAAAAGGGTCCAATTAGGTTCAACCATTAACATGACCATACTTAGCCCATCTAACCAATGAATGATCAGGCCTAACTTTGGTTGGCCCATCTGACCATCATTTAGAAAGATGTATCAAAGAGATCATATAATGAATGATAATTCCTTCAACTGATAAGCACCAGGCCTTTGGGCCTCGAATGATTATCCAACTAATGGACCAATTATCATCCACTTTAATGGGAGGCTATGATCCAATTATTATATAACTATTTCATTTTAGGAACCTAATAATTTTAGAGGATTTATTTATAGAAGTGAGTAGGTCAAATTAACCAGCTTGTCATGATCATCCCACTTGCTTCACCAAGTTAGCTTAAGGGAGACCACAAACAGGCTGGTCTAGGGGCACTTAAATCAATCACACTGATTTACCTAGCTGACATGGGTCAGCTCGAATAGTCAAGATTCAATCAAAACACAATCTCACCAAAAGACTAGGTAAGTTCGATCGGTGGGAGGATCTGCCAAAGCTTGCCTTAGATACCATCAGAAATGGCCAGGTAAGCAAGCTGCCAATTAAAAACTACTAGTTTGGTTTATCTTAAACACCAGCTGGTTTAATTAGTTTCAATTAGATCAAACTAACTGTTCGTGCTAGACCATGTAGCTAAGAATCAAGTCCATCTTGGGTCTTGTTAAAGACATGGATTTGACCAACTACAACTATTATAATTGATCTAGAGAATCCTTAATCTAATCTAAGATAATAATTGATTAGATTTAGTCAATTCTCTAATTAAGTTTATTCTTTAATCTAATCCTAGGTCTAACCCAATTAATAGACCTAATCCCCACTAAGCCATTTAACCCAATGTGTTATGATTTGTGTCTTAGGATCTTCAATTCACAATCCTAGATCCTAATCAATCAACTTCTTAATTCTCAATTAAGTTTTGAACTAAGGGTTGGGGTTCGGCTTTTTAAAAATAATTTTTATATTTATAAAATATTTTTACAACATGGTTCTATCAACCAAGTTACATGTTTGATTCATAATCAATATGCAAGTAAAATAAACATAAGACTACTTTAGATCTAATCTAAACAGATTCATGTAATTGAAATAATTTTAATAATAATCAATCATAAATCTCTCTAGATCAAATCTAACACATTTATGATGATTGAAATAAGATTAAAATATTTTTAATCAGATCATAAAATTTCTTAGATCTAATCTAAAATTTTATGATCAATATTTTAGATCAGCATATACTAGGACAATCTATTCACTGTAAGGGGTAAACCTTACATTAGGACAACCTTATGACAGTCCGCGTAATCTAAAATATTTTATTTTTAGATCTAAAATTATTTTAAATCTATTAAATTATAAATAAAATTAGATTAAATCTAATAAATTTATAATTAGAGTCAGATCATCACGAAGTAGGGCAACCTTTTCACTGTAAGGGATAAATCTTACAGTAGGACAACCTTATGGCAGTTCATGAGATCTATTTTTTTTAATTTTAAATTTAATAATTAGATTATAAATTTGATCTAATCTAAGAAATAATCTAAACATGCATAAAAATCATGTAACAAGAACCTAGGCTCTGATACTAATTGAAGGATCCCGATCTAGGGTTTCATGGATAAATCTTAAAACTTTTTCAAGATCATACAGCAAAAGACTTAAATAAATTAAATATTTATTTAAATAAATATGTAAATATCTAGATCTTAGATCTATTTCATGATCAAAGTATGATACTAAATTAAAAATTAAAATCAAATAAGAAAGACAAATCAACCTAGATCTACACTACATCAAATGCAGGTATGAAGTTAATAGTTCAAATCTATTATCTAAGCAAGTTAGATATTCTAACTTATTGATCTGGGCTTGAGGATGAAGTCATGATCTGCACACATGTCCGACCTCTAGGAGTCATCCATACGAGCCCACGAACACGATCAGAGATCCTGATGCAGAAAATCAGCATAGTATGCTAGTACAGTGCTGATCTCTCTTCAATGGTTGATCCGATGCTTTTTTCTTCAAAACATGGATACTCTAAAATACCAAAAGAAAAAAAAATATTTGTGATATTGAAATACCTCTCAAAAGCTCACAAAAAGAGAGGAAGAGATCTAGAACAAAAACCCAAGAAGAAGATCCTCTTCTTCTTCTTTGTTCTTTTTCTAGACACCCTGATTTATGTTTTCAATATCTCCATGACCAAGATGAATTTATTTTTATGATTTTTCTACACCAAATAGGCCTCTTAAATGTATACAATCTATGAAAATTTCAGCCAAAAATTCTTTTTAAATAAAGAGATATTCAGAGTCCAAGTTAGGTCAAAAACCTTGACTAGGAAAGACCAAATAAGGGAAGTTGTTGGGGCGCCCAACTCTTGGGCGCCCCCACCTTTTTTTTCTGCCATGGACCAGCAAGGGGGTGGCACAAAATTATCCACTTTTACCATAAAAATCAAAGAAAATAAGGAAGGATGGGTCGGCACACTTATGGGAAGAGTTTTGATTGACAAGGATTCTATCTCACAGAATCCTTAAGCAAAACTAATTCCACTTTTGACTTGGTCTTCCAACAAACTTTTTTATGAGAAAAAGAAATAGAGAAGGGAGGCATGAGATTGCTTGGGGTGTCGAGATTATTCACATAAAAACATAAAAAAAAAAGGATGGGGCGTGAGGATTAGGTGGCACAAGGAATAGGGAGTCCTAGTCATACTAGGACTCCTATTTTGACTTGGTCAAATATGGTCTTTTAACCAAATAAAAATAAGAGTAAACTAATCTAATTAAATAAAACTCTAATCCATTTAAAAAACTAATTAAATTAGATTAAATTCAATTTAATTTTAATTTAATTTTTTAATCAAATTAAAAAATTGGATTGACCCGAGTCTTAGTTAGACAAGGATCGGTTCTTCCTTGTATTTGACTTATCCAATAAGCCAATTGGACTTGATCCAATCAAGTCCAAACCAAATCTAATTAAGTCATATTTAATTAAACTTAATCTTAGCCCTCTAGCTTAATCAAATTAAGCTAATTAGCAATTAAATTGCTAATCGATCCTTCTGCAACACTTGCACTAGGTTAAACACCAATTGTATTGATTGTTTAACCCTAAAATGATTCTAAATCGCTGATCAACCATCTGATCAGAACATGAACTCTAATATGTGTGACCTCATAGGTCTGAATCTAAGCCAGTAGCATAGAAATAAATTTTTATATAAATCAAAGTGATCATCTAGCAATGATATCCGACGGTCGGATAGATCGAAAGGTGTAGAGCACCATCCTTAGAACCCATGCGAATATAGTTTCCATATAATTCATCCCCTTGACCATAATGCTCGTAGGATACCTCAGAGTTCAACTATCAACTTTGATCAGGTTGTTAATATTGTATTTCAAAATATCAAATTCATCTGATGGATTATCCTGCACAAGGTTTTGCTATATTGAAATACAGTGATACATTCTTCTCCAACTCTTGGAGTAGTCAATTTTATTTTGATCACACTCCAACTTTGCATGTACTTGACTGTGCCCAAAAGCCTTCCATTGCTAAATTAGAAATTCAGTTAGTTCGATACTAAAGTATAGTGAGTTACTTGCAAGTCACTAAGGTAACTCAGGTCTTAGGGATACTTATACCTATATCCCATCAAAGACATTCTCGATAGCAAAATGCTCTGAAGTTGGTCACGTTCAATGATGATGTACCCATACATCTTATCTGTATGCCATACCAGTATCTCCACACTCTTTGATTAAGAGGACAACCAATGCTGTCGTCCTAATTAACAGCCTATCATTTGGTCGTGAACAAATTTAAGGACTAATCAATAAATTCTCTCTTTATCAAAACTAAATAGTCCTAAGAACTTCATCACAATAATGAAGTTTATTAGAAGATGTTAATTTATGATAAAAAAATGTCAAAATATTTTTTATTAATTAATAAATCAATTATAATATCTCAACCATCAATAGGCTGACGATTAGCTTTGGGACATAATTTCCAATAAGATGTACATGGGTGGGCCAACCAAAGTTGGGCTTGTGTACAGTTTATGAGGATTCTAGTATCCACTAAGGAATTAGGATAATTCCTCGAATTGAAGGTAGAGGCTACTAATTCGAATAAAATAGTGGAAGATCCTTTTGATTAAAGTCCAAATCTCTAGATTTAATAAATCAATTACTAATTAGGTTATATTTTTTCTTTGTGCAGATATGGCCAGTTTTCTATCACTCCAATCATTGTTGGATAATGATAAGTTGGTGCGACCTAACTTCGATAGCTGATACTGAAAGTTGAAGATTATCCTGGAGCATGAATGGATCCTATATATATTGATGGATCCTGCACCTAAGGAGCCAGTTGCCAATGCACGAGAAATAGTTAGAGGCACTTATTAGAAGTGGCTCAGTGATTGAACCATGGTGTGCTGCATTATGCTAGCTGTGATGAGCGATGTGTTTAGTCATAGGTTTGAGACAGCTCAGCCAAATGAAATGCTCCAAATATTGGAGGATTCTTTTGGCACTTCCAATGACGTTGAGAGGCACAAGACTAGTTGCACCTTCTTCAATGCTAGAATGCGGGATGGAGCCTCTGTCACTGATCATGTATTGTATATGATCGAGCTGATAGATTGTTTAAATAAGCTCGGCTTTCTCTTGCATAAACAACTTGGAAAAGATACAATACTGAACTCGCTGTCCAAGTCTTATCTCCTATTTCTTACACATTAAAGAATGTCAAAGCTTGAAGTTGACTACCATGGGTTATTGGGGTTACTTCAAAATTTTGAGAAGGATCACTAGCTTCACAAAGAGTCGGTGAACTTAGTAGGAGTTTCGTCTTCTCATTCTTGACCCTTTGGAAAAGAAAGGAAGAACAAGAAGAAGAAAGCCAAGAAGATGCATGTTCAGGCTAGGATATATGTGCAGGCTCAGACCCAAAAAACCAAGCCTAATAAGAGTTAAGCCGAATGCTTCTTCTACATGAAGTGGAGGCACTAGAAGAGGAACTATCCTCAGTATATTACCTCCCTAGACCTGAACAGGCAGAGGAAGAAGCAAGCTATTGCTGGGTAAGATATTTATATGATAACTCCTTATAATTTTTTTATGTGTGATATTACTGGCTGGATATTGGATACCAAAAGCCCTTATCATATTTGCAATTCATTGTAGGGATTGCAGGTTAGTAGAAGATTCGAGCAAGATGAGATATTCCTGAACATTGAAGATGGAAGACCAGTTCCAGTTCTAGCTTTAGAAATTTTGAAACTTGTATTTGAATCTCATATCGTTGTTCTTAGTGATTGTCATTTTTGTCTTAGTTTTCTTTTAAATATCATTTTTGTAGGTTTTTTGGCCATGAACAATTATGAAATTTCAATAAAGAAATGAGTATTTAATGTCATTATGAATGGTGTTAGTGCTTTCTATAGACAATTGAATAATGGTGTATATATATTATCACAACCTGTTAATGTAGTTTATTCAACTGGCAAATATCTTAAATTAGATAATGTGACAAATATCTATTTATGGCACTGTAGACTAGGTCATGTAAATAAGAACAGGATAAGCAGGTTGGCTCAAGATGGTATCCTCGAACTTAGTGATTGTGAATCACTTCCAACCTATGAATTTCATCTTCTTGGTAAAATGACTAACTCACCTTTTACTGAAAAAGGTGAGAGAGCCACTGAACTCTTAGGACTAGTACATACTGATGTATATGGACCAATGAGTGCTAGTGCCAAAGATGGATATGTCTACTTCATCACTTTCATAGATGATCTATTCAAATTTGGATATGTCTATTTGATGAAACATAAGTCAGATTCATTTGAAATGTTCAAACAATTCCAAAGTGAATTAGAAAAATAAACTGAAAAGAGTGTTAAAACTCTTCGATCTGACCAAAGAGGGGAATACCTGTCTGGTGAGTTTCTCACATATCTAGAAGAGAATGGAATTCTCTCCAAATGAACTCCTCTAGGAACACCACAGTATAATGGTGTATCTGAAAGGAGGAATCAAACTTTGTTAGACATGTTTCGATCCATGATGGATTTTGCCATCTTGCTGATATCCCTCTTGGGATATGCACTCGAATCGGCTTGCTGTGTTTTAAACAGGATTCCAAGTAAATCTATGGTTAAAACTCCATATGAAATATGGATAGAATGTAAGCCAGCACATTCACACCTCAGGGTCTGGGGGTGCCCGGCTTATGTCAAATGGATAATTACAAATAAACTTGGACCTAGGTCTGACAAGTGTGCATTTATAGGATACCTAAAAGAGATCAAAGGATATTATTTCTATCATGCTGATGAGCAAAAGGTGTTCATCAGCCTTAGGGCAACCTTTTTGGAAAAGAGTTTCTTAGCGAAGGAACTGTTGCTTCTAAGGTTGAACTTGATAAAGTTCAACAGGTAGAAAGTCCAGCACAGAATGTTGAACCTAAGTCAGATTTGATCAGATCAGTCCAAAGCCTAGTGAACCCGCATCATTATGGAGATTCGGTAGAGTATCGCACCATCCGGATAGATACTACGGATTCTTGATTTAGGATGGTGATCCAATCGAACTCGATGAGAACGATGAGGATCTGATCACTTATATGGATGTGATGCAGAGATCCGACTCTGAGAAATAGCTAGAAGCCATGAGATTCGAAATAGATTCCATGAAGGTCAATGATGTATGGACACTAGTTGACCCACCTGAAGGGGTTAAACCCATTGGGTTTAAATAGGCATTCAAAAGGAAAAAAGGTGCAGACGAAAAGGTGGAGACCTATAAAGTCCATCTGGTTGCCAAGGGGTATCATCAACATTATGGTGTTGACTATGACGAGACATTCTCCCCAGTGGCAATGCTCAAATCCATTTGGATAATGCTTGCAATAGCTGCCCACCTGGACTATGAGATCTGGCAGATAGATGTGTAGACGGCTTTCCTAAATAGAGAGCTAATCAAAGAGCTATATATGATACAACCTAAGGGGTTCACATCCATAGATGAGTCCAAGATGTGCAGGCTTTAGGGATCCATATGTGGATTAAAGCAAGCATCTCGGAGTTGGAACATGCATTTTGATAAAGTGATCAAAACGTATGGCTTCGTTAAGAATAGAAAAGAATCCTGTATTTACAAATGGGCAAATGATCCAGCAATGGTATTCCTTTTTTTGTACATGGATGACATTCTCTTAATCGAGAATGACATCTCCACACTATAAGAAATAAAAGTCTGATTGTCATCACAGTTTTTCATAAAGGACTTGGATGAAGTATCCTACATCCTAGGGATGAAGATCTATAGGGATAGATCTAAAAGGATGCTTGGTATATCCTAGTCCACGTACATAGAAACTATGCTTAATAGGTTCAGCATGGAGAATTTCAAAAAGAACTATCTCCCGTGTTAGGGATAAATCCACGTCTATCGATGTTCGGCTAAGATTCTAATCAAATCCCCAGCACCTACACATCTAATTCGATCGAACTCCTTTTGGATTCTTTCCAGCAATTGGGTTTCTCCAATAGGCGAATTCCTTTCAAACTCTAACAGGCAGACGAACTCCTCCCAGACTCCTCCAACAGGCGAACTCCTGTCGAATTCTTCCCAGTAGGTGGATTCCTCCATTAGGCGAATTATTCCTTGGGTCTCTCCTCTAGAAGAGCTGCATGCAGATCTCTCCAGCAGATCTACTTCCTAATTCTAGAAAGTCTCCTCTCCTACACAAATTTGATCTCGAACATGGTATGAACCGACCCACTCCCAGACTATTTTGGAGGAGTCCAAACTCCTCTAAAATTGATATAGCTCAAACAACATCACCAATCGATGCCTACTCCTCCAAACTTTGACTATCAAATCTCAAGCGTACTAGGCACCTCGTGACAATAAATACTATCCTCCATAACAAACTCCACGTGGCCTCAAGCGACCCACTATCCGATAGTTATGACTGTCACTATCAGTTTGTTATAGGCTCCATTAATAAAAGAGACTCTTTATATACGTTTTCTTCAGGCACACTTCTCCTTCCCAAAACTCTGGTGAATTCTTTCTCGAGCACTCCATTTCTGTTGGCCAAAATAGCTGACTTGATCGTTGGAGGGTCTTGTCAGAGCCACCATCTTGGGCTTTGGATAAGGCTTGTTTTGCAGGTCACTGGCGATGATCTCTTCTTCTCCGGCTTTGGCATTTCTCCGATGATGATCAGATTTTGCACCAACAAGACTAGCGCTTGAGGAAGGACCCTCTATTCCTGAGGTTTTCTTATTCTTAAAGGAGTGCTCAGTAGCGATCTCTCTTCTTCCTCTTTAGAGTCCTTTCCAAAAAAAATACCTTCCAGAAAAGCTTCAACCTGACGGTCAATGGCCTCTATAGTTAGATCCCATCCAGATCTATCCGCTCTCGCTTTAGCTCTAGCAACTCAAGCTTCGCCTATGATTATGGTGGTTGTGGAGCAGTTCAACCTGCTGGTCCAGCAGGTTCACGATCTCATGGAGGTGGTGTAGGCCATGCAGCGGTAGGCTCCGACATCGATTCGATTAGAGCGGGCTTCTTTGGAGCCCCATGATCCAGTCTAGGGATGGTCGACTTAGGCTAGCCGGTCGGTGACCTCCGAAAAAGAAAAGCAGAGAGCCAAGAGCTCTTGCTCTGATCATGACTCTACCCCTAAGGGAACTTTCCTTTCGTTTAGCCAAAAGACCTTAGAAATCTACGATCGAGAGGATCTGGATCAAAAACTATAAGATATGAAATGGCGGATTGAGGAACTTTGCCATGCTTCCCCTTTTCATGGTAGTGATATCTGCACTGATCCTCCTTTCTTTCAATGTATCATGCCGGAACCGATCCTGCCAAACTTCAAGCTCTCTTAATTCGAGAGCTACGATGGAACCTCTAATTTGGTTGATCACCTGGAGGCCTTCCGGATGATGATGCTGCTCCATGGTGTGGTAGATGCCATTCTCTATCGAGCCTTTCCGTCCACCCTAAAGGGATCCACCAGGAATCGATACTCGACCCTCAAGCCGAATATCATCTTCTCTTTTGACTAGATGAGTCACTGATTTGTGGCTCATTTTGTTAGTAGCCGACGTCCTAGGTGCGGCTCAGAATCCCTCATCAACATCAAGCAACAGGAGAAAGAATCCATTCAAGATTTTGTTAATCGATTCAATGTCGCTGTGCTAGAGGTCTGAAACCTAGATCAATCTATTGCGATGGCTACACTAAAGGGCGGCCTTCAGAAGAATAATCTGCTACTCTCCCTAGAGAAGAAGTATCCCAAAAATTTTGCTGATATACTAGCTTGGGCTGAAGGATAAACTCGAGCGGAAGAGGCCTTCAAGGCCTAGGATAATGAAGTCGTTGGAGAGCAGCAAATCGATGAGCTGAGCAGGCCTGCTGAGGAAGGAAAGCCTAGTGAAACTCGACCGCACTCTCGAACTCCCCCTGAGCGTAGGCGAGCCCAAACTCCTCCTCAAGCTTGGATGTAGGGAAGCCCCGATAGAAGGGCACGGTGGGGTTCCCCCCTCTGAAGGTTCCATAATTATACCCCCCTCAATGCTCTAAAAATGCAAGTGCTGATGGAGATTAAGGAGTAGCTGCCGAGGCCTGAAAGGATGCGCTCCCATCCTGGTAAATGCAATCGAAACAAGTTCTGCCTCTATCATCGTGACCACGATTATGATACTGAAGAAAGTATTCAGCTCCAAGATGAGATCGAGAAGCTCATCTGATGAGGCAGACCGTCATTCCTATGATGTCGACCTGAAGGATGGAAAGATCGACCAAGGGCATTGCTGCAATTGAAACCATAAATGGAGGAGCAGCAGGCGGATCGACCACCCCTTGGCATCATCAACACCATCTCTAGGGGACTTCGACGAGGAAAGTCTAGCGGGCCAGTCGAGCTCGGGAAGCGGTAGAGAACTGAAGAGCCTATCGCTTTCACCGACGAGGATGCTTAAGGAGTCTAGTTCTCGCATAATGATGTAGTTGTAATCTCTTTAAACATTGCCGACTATGATGTGCACCGCATTTTGGTAGATAATGAAAGCTCTATTGATATTTTATTTTATGATGCTTTCTAAAAAATATCCTTCCTCAATAACCACTTAAGATCTATGAACTCTTCGTTGGTAGGCTTCACTGGCGATGCCATGCTAGTTGAGGACATAATAATCTTGGCTATGATTGCAGGGCAATATCCAAAGCTGGTTAAGGCACAGATCGATTTTCTAGTCGTAAAGGCTCCATCTGCCTATAATGCTATTCTCAACCGACCTAGTTTGAATGCACTCAGAGCAGTGGTGTCAACTTATTATCTAAAGGTGAAGTTTCCAATGAGCTATGGAATTGGAGAGATCAAGAGAGACTAGGCATTGGCAAGATGCTGTTACTCCATTGCCCTACAGAAAAACATCCAGCCCGATCTTTGTCCTATTGATGGGCTGGATGTTCGTGACGAACTTACTGAGGAGCGAGGCAAGCCTATGGAGGATCTCGTATCTGTGCTCTTAAATGATGAGAGTGTAGAGCACACTATACAGATCGGCTCCAACATAGGGGATAAGGTTTGAGAGTGACTCGTCACCTTCCTTAGGAAGAATGTAGACATCTTCGCCTGGGTCCCAACAAATATGCCAAAAATTGATGCCAAGGTCATGAAACATCGGCTAACTACTAATCTTAAGTATCAACTAGTAAAAGAGAAGATGCACAACCATGCTTCGAAGAGGCAGAAAGCAATTGCAGAAGAAGTAGGTAAGCTCCTCAAAGTTGGATTTATCCAAAAAGTTAACTATCCGAGCTGGGTCTCAAACATAGTTCTTGTCAAAAAGACAAACGACAAGTGGAGGATGTGTATGGACTTCAAAAAGCTCAACAAAGTCTGCCCAAAGCACAGCTACCCTCTACCCAAGATTGATCAACTGGTAGATGCAACCTTGGGCCATGAGCTTTTCACCTTTATGGATGCTTTTTTCGACTATAACCAAATATGGATGGCACTAGAGGATGAGGAGAAAACTGCTTTTATTACTAATTATGGTCTTTACTATTATAGGATTATACCTTTTGGACTCAAAAATGCACGGGCAACGTACCAACACCTGGTCAACAAGATCTTCAAGGAGCAGATCGGCCATAACATGGAGGTGTATGTGGATGACATGCTCATCAAAAGCCGACCTTCAATAAACCACATCGTCGATCTTGAAGAGACCTTCAGTGCACTTAAGAAGTACAAGATGAAGTTGAATCCGACCAAGTGCACCTTTGGTGTGACCTCAAGGAAGTTTCTGGGATTTATGGTGTCAAGACATGGGATTGAAGCAAATTCAGAGAAAATTCGAGCCATTCAGAAGATAACTACTCCAAAAATAATCAAAGAAATTTAGTGCCTAACTGAAAGGTGGCATCCCTAAATTGCTTCATCTCGAGATTGGTCGAGCGATGCAAGCCCTTCTTCCAAGTTCTCAAGCAATCAAAGAACTTCTATTGGACGATGGAGTGCCAACGGGCATTTGAGGAGCTAAAAAACTACCTTGGCTCACCCCCATTTCTGGCAAAGCTTGAATCCGAAGAAGAATTATTCTTATATCTAGCAGTCTCCCCGGCGGCCTTGGCAGTAGTCCTGATCATGGAGGAAGCAAAGATGCAGCGACTAGTCTACTACGTAAGCCGGGTCTTAAGGGATGCAGAGACCAGGGGCACACCATAACGGTCCTCATGGGTTAACCAATAAAAGTAGTCCTTCATTTTATGGATGCTTCTAGAAGAATCGCAAAATAGGCAATCGAGCTCATGAAGTTTGACATCAATTATCGACCCTAGCCATCGATCAAAGCTCAGATATTGGTAGATTTTGTAGTAGAATGTACCATTTCAGATGAAGCTGAGCTTGAACAGTATGAGACCAGCATCCCATGGTTGCAACCGAGCCTCTTTAAAGAGAGTCCTGACCTTTTCAAAGATTTTTGGGCCCTGTACGTGGATGGTTCATCCAATACTCCTGGGGTAGGCGCAGTCAACCCCGAGGGAGTCATCGTCAAATATACACTACTTCTAGAATTTTCTGCAACTAATAATGGGGCCGAATATGAAGCTTTGATCATCGGGTTAAAAGTAGCAAGAGAGTTAAAAGTAGATCGACTTCAAGTTTATAGTGATTCTCAATTAGTGGTTGGCCAAGTTAGTGGAAACTATGAAGCACGGAAGGAAAGTATGATAAAATATCATGAGAAAGTAAAGGATTTGACTCCGACCTTTGATAGTTTTGGCATTCAATAGATTCTCAGGAAAGAAAATACAGGAGCCGACCTCCTGTCTAAATTGGCCACTTTAGCCCCAGCTGAACTATCCAAAGAAGTATTTTTTGAAACTCTAAAATGCCCAAGCTTAGAGGAATCACAGCTTATTATGCAGATGGGGCATGAGCCAAGCTGGATTGACCCATTAGTTTCCTACCTCAAAGAGGGAGTTCTTCCTCATGATCCGAAAGAAGCTTGAAAACTCAGGAATCAAGCCTCTCAGTATGTTTTGTATGAGAATAAGTTATATAAAAGGTCATATTTCCTACCGCTTTTGAGATGTCTCTGACCTTCAGAGGCCGACTTTGCATTATGAAAAGTGCACGAGAAAATTTATGAAAGTCATGTAGGAGCCAGATCCCTATAATAAAGACTACTTCGGTAAGGGTACTATTGATCGATCTTGTACCATGACTCCATAGAGTATGTCAAGAAATGTGACCGCTATCAGAGAAATGAAAACATACAAAGACAGTCGACCTCCGAGCTTACTTCATTAAGCATATCTTGGCCATTTGTGCAGTGGGGAATGGATGCACTTGGTCCTTTTCAATAGCATTCGGACAACGAAAGTTTCTTCTGGTTGTGATCGACTACTTCACCAAATGGGTCGAAGTCGAACCACTAGCAAAAATTACTAAGGTCAGGGTATAGAACTTTGTCTGAAAGTTAATCATCTGTTGGTTTGGTCTACCCTAAACTCTCATAATAGATAATGGATGATAGTTTGCTGGGATGAGGTTCGCTGAGTTCTATGAAGATCTAAACATCTTCCATCACTTCATGTCAGTGGCCCATCTGTAGGCAAATGGTGAAGCAGAGGTGACCAACAAAATTTTACTACAGGGCATCAAGGCAAAGCTTGAAAGAGCAAGAGGGACTTGAACGGACGAACTCTACCACATCCTTTGGGCATACTGAATTACTTATTGGCTACCAACTGGAGAAACAACATTCATCCTATCCTTTGGGATGGATGCAGTTATCCTGATTGAGCTTAAACTTCTATCAGCATGGGTCATGGCCTTCAATGAGTATTGTAACTCATAGGACCTCTAGGTCAATCTCGATCTATTGGAAGAAAAGAGAGAAGATGCCCAAGTTCGGATGGCAGCCTACAGATGAAGAGTAGCTAGATACTATAACTCTAGAGTAAAAAGCAAAGCATTCAGAGTGGGAGACTTGGTGCTCTGACAAGCATCCATTTCGAAGCCGCAGGAGCAAGGAATGCTTGCCCTAAATTGGGAAGGTCCATATAGAGTGGAGGAGGTCATCTGGCCCAGAACTTACCACTTTAAGGAGCTTGGAGGGGCGACACTCCCACGGCCTTAGAATTTAGAAAACTTAAGAATATACTACCCGTAACTTTCCTTCAATAAATTTCTTTCTATTTTAACATCATTACTTCTTGGCACAAAGATTATGTAATGACAACTCTGAAACAACCAAAAGTGGCCCATTAGGAATAGGAGAAGAACCTCATCCTAACGTGAGCAAGGTCGAAGGCCTCATTGAACTAAGACAAGATGAGGGGAGAGGCCCTACCAATGGCCCTAATGTGCCCCTACAGCCCATTAGGAACAGGAGGAGAATCTTGTCCTAACATGAGCATGGTCAAAGACCTCGTTAAACTAAGACGAGATAAGGGGAGAGGCCCTACCAATGGCCTTAATGTACTCCTACAGTCCATTAAGAATAGGAGGAGAACCTCATCTTAATGTGAGCAAGGTCGAACGCCATGTTAAATTAAGATGAGATGAGAGAAGAGGCCCTACCAACGGCCCTAATATGTCCCTATAGTCATTAGGAATAGAAGGAGAACCTCATCCTAACGTGAGCAAGGTCAAAGGCCTCGTTGAACTAAGATGAGATGAGGGGAGAGGCCCTACCAACGGCCTTAATATGCCCCTACAGTCCGTTAGGAATAGGAGGAGAACCTCATCCTATCATGAGCAAGGTCAAAGGTCTCATTGAACTAAGACAAGATGAGGGAAGAGGTCCTACTGATAGCCCTAATGTACCCCTATAGCCCGTTAGAAATAGGAGGAGAACCTCATCCTAACATGAGCAAGGTCGAAGGCCTTGTTAAGCCAAGATGAGAATCCGCCAATGGATCCGATGAATTTCTACGATCATACAAGGGGTGGAAGGTCAAGGCCCTACTAATGATTGATGAGCGCATTCCCCTATGACCATGCCAAATGCTAAAAAAAAAATCCCAGCCTAATCCATGGAATGAACCCCTGACCCGATGTCCACGACAAGCATCTTGTTAGAAATGAAAGAAAAATGAGGCATCCAAAATCGAATCCGCAAGAGATGACAACAAAAAAGGTATTGTTTTATTATGAAGGTAAGATCGTTACAAGTAAAAGTTAATAAGATCAATTACAATAGGCACGCTACAAGCAAGATAGAGATCAACAAAGGTCGACTATGCGAAAAAGCAAATGCATTATAGACAAGATAAAGATCGGTGAAATCGATTACAAAAAAAGAAAAGAGATGAAGTCTTAAGGCAATCCGAGCTCTTCAGACTTCAGGCTATCGGCTCCAGCCATCACCAAAGCTTCCTTTAGTTTGAAAATTTCCTCCTCTAGCTTCTTCTTCTTGTATAGACCGTTGATGTACATCCTATTGGAGTATTCAAATTTAGCCTCAAGCTCTCACCGCTGCTTCCTCGAAACCTCAGATTTAGCTTCAGCATCCTTGATGGCTTGACGCTCCCAAGCCAACTGGAGCTTCAATTGTTGAACTTCGATTTTCTCCATCCCAACAGCCTTCGAGAGTTTGCTGATAGTTCTCCTCAGAAAGATGAGCTCCTCAGGTTCGTCGCTTGATCCAGCCTACTGAACGCTATGAAATTTCTTCCAAAAATAGGTCACCTCATCCCTGGCAGCCCTTAGCTCGCCTTCAAGCTTGGACATTCTTTCTGCCTAGGTTGCTCGATAATTATTGTGTCGATCTTCAGCATCCTACAGCTACTTCTGAAGCTGGGAGAACTTCTTCGACCAGTTTTAGTCATGCTGAGCTTCATCGATGGACCATGGTGAACTCCCTTCCAAGAGATGAATCTTCTCTTCTGCCTTCTTGAGATCAACTTCTAGAGAGCCGATCTTCACTGTGAGCACCCAAGACTTGTCGCTCATGCTCTTCCAGAGTTCGACGAGCTCCTTCTCAAAATATCCTTTTCCAATGCTGAAGCTCGCCGCATCCTTCATGTGTAAACTTCAGAGGTGAGTGACTTTCTTAGTCGCCTCCACAACATTTTTTCGAGAGGCCTGAATGTCGGCCTCAACTCTTTTCAATCTTCTTCTCAATTGGTGGACCTCCTTCTTCAAATTCTTTATCAAAGGCTTGAACGAAACCCCTTGAGATAAGGGGTCGGCATCAATCAAAGAAAAGAGGTCATGGCCCTGATCGATAGAGACATTCTGAATCACATACAATGCAAAGTGTAAAGAAAAAGAAGGATTTGTTCTCATTACTTGAAATATGTTTGGTACTCTAAAAAAAAAAGAGAGAGAGAGAGAGAGAAAAAAGAAGGTACATAGATGTCAAAAGTTTAGACCTCGGGCGGCTCGCCCACTAGAGAGGTTGGGACATTCTCGACTGGCTTCGACCCTTGGGTAGGTTCGGATGCTGCACCTATGGATTTAGGAGCAACCTCGGCATCAGCGCGTGAAGGGCTGGCTCTATCCTCTAGCGCTTCTAGGAGGAGATCTAGATTCATGTTGGGGAAATTCTCAGCGGCTCGCCCTATGCAGATCTGGAACCCTTCCAAGAAGGCTTTTTAGGCAAAGTCTATTTTGATGTCCTCCATATCCTTGGAGGACTTGAAGTTCTGCACGACCTTTTCCATGGTGGTGCTAACCTCCTTTTGTGCCTTTCTTTTCTTCTCCTTTTTTAGGGCTCGCTCAGCCCTCAACTTTGCCATCTTGCCACACTCCTCTCTCAATTCATTCTGAAGGCATTCGACTTCAGATGAATGGGTCTCCGAGGTGATTTTTAGAATGTCGGCCTTAGTCCGGGCCTTCTCGATTTCTATGCGGGCTTCTTCCAGGGCTTTAGAAACTTCGATTTGATTTTGGCTTGCTGCTTTGGAGTGGGCAAAAAGATAGTATCCCAATTGCAAAACACACAATAAATCAGAATCATAAAAGATCCCAATTCCAAAGCTTAATGGACATGAAGTCAAAGTCAGAAGAAACCACTTACTTCCAGAAAGGCAACAAATGATTCATCGAACCTCTCGATGTTGTCCTTCTGATGCATCCTTTCGACGATGTGGGGAAGGATGCTCCCCTCCATTAGTTCCTGGATGACCTCTCAATCGTCCAAGAAATCCTGTTCTTGGCCAAGGTCCCCTCCTTCGGAGCTCTTAGCCTTCCGCCCGACTTTCTTGACGATGGCCCTCTTCTTCTTCTTCTCCATGGCTTCCTCTTATCGAACAGGAGTAAGAGGGACGACCTCATCAGATGGAGCCGGGCTCGGCATGATAGCGATGGGTTCAAGGGCCGGTTCGGACCAAACCAGCATGGCCCGGCTTGACTCTCTAGTCCGGGCCTTCTTCTATGGTTCGCCGAAAGAACCTCCCATCTTGTTGAGGGTTCGGACCTCCTTCGTCAAATGGTTCCATTCCTCGGGGGTCATTTCTGTAAAGATAAAGTTAGAAGATTAGAAAAATTAATACCATCTAGTCAGCTGAATATCATAAACTATCTGTCGGGTTAAGAGGACTGAGGCCAAAATTGAATAAGATTTGTTTATCTAGAAGTCTAGGGATTGGTGGAGCATCAAAGGACTTCAGCTTATCGATCAAGGTCTAATCTTCATTTTCTAGCCCAGGAGCTCGGCGAACCGATTCTTTTACCTCGTCCCATGGAGGTAGCCCTAGTTCTATGGTGGGATGGAAAATAAAGAACTTCTCCTGCTAGTTGTGAACAGAGGAAGGGGTATCTTTAAGTAGTCCCTTCCTTCCGAACTGAGGAGACACATACCACCAATTCTTAGCGGTGGGGTGATGTTTAAAAGTAAAAAGATTATGGAACAAAAAAATGGTAGGTCGGACGCCTGCCATGGTGCATAGGGAGAGGAATCCTATAATAAATCTAAAGGAGTTCAGCGCCATGGCAACAAGAGAAATATTAAGAAACCTAAATAAGTTAGCTATGAAGAAAGGTAAAGGTAATCTAAGCCTAGCCCAAAAGATTTCAACATACAGACAGATTTGGTCGGAAGGGGGTGAACAGGCTCGATCGTCAGGTCCAGGGAGTTCAAGCTCATACTTAGGAGGAATTTCAAATCGAATTCTAGCTAAGAAAAGGTCATCAGTCCAAAGTCTACAAGAAATGGTTGCAGGCATAAAAGGATAGGTTGAACCTTGGGTTCGGCCTCCTCAGGAGGCGGGTTCGTCAAGCTTAAAGGGGCTGGACTCCTAGAACAAATCGATCAAGATCCCTCACTAGATATTTGGATCAAGATAAAACCCAGAAATTATCCAAAAAATCAAATAAAAAGCAAATGAGACGTTCAAGCTTCAACAAGAATAGAAAGAATGAGAAAGTAAGAATGCAAAGATAATCAGAAAAGTATCAAAAAGCTGATCTAAATTGGTTGAGAAGAATAAGGAGATGGTGAATGGAGCAAGGATCGAAGGTAAGGTATGCCGAAAACCAAAGGAAGTAGCTTGGGCTCTCGCTCGGGATGAAGAGGGAAACCAGAGGGAGGAAAGGAAGATTTCAAAAGTATGAACTCAAAGGAGGAGGGCAGGCTTAAGTAACCCATAGAGCCCTAGAGTAGTTATGATTGTAGATTTCCTCCAGCCGATCTCTGATCGACGTGTGTTCCACTCATCATGGCATAAAGCTTCCAATGGATAGACCCTTAATGGCACTATACCTCGAGCAAATTTCTGGCAGAGAATTTGGAAAACATCTCTTTGGGTCATCGTGTATATACGAAGCACTGACGCCAGCCTAGTAAAAGCCAGAACATCCCGTACCACATGGAAGTAGGAAGCCTGGCAGGATCGAAAAATTCCTCAAACTTTGGTAGTCTCCATCTTACTCCCATCCTTCGAACTTCGAACTCGGGAGTGGGGGGCTAGTGTTGTGGATAAATCCATGCCTACCAAAGTTTGACTAAGATTTTGGTCAAATTCTCAGCACCTGCGCATCCAGTTTGATTGAACTCCTTCCAGATTCTTCCCAGTAATTGATTCCTCTAATAGGCGAATTTCTTTCGAACTCCAACAGGCGAACTCACCTAGTAGTCAAACTCCTCCCGAACTCCTCCAACAGACGAACTCCTTCTGAACTCCTCCAATAGGCGAACTCCTTCCGAATTCTTTCTAGTAGTTGGGTTCCTCCGTCAAATGAATTCTTCCTCGGGTCTCTCCTCTAGAAGAGCTGCATGTAGATCTCTCCAGCAGATCTACTTTCTGATTCCAAAAGAGTCTCCTCTCCTACATAAATTCGGCCTTGGACACGACATAAATCGACCCACACCTAGACTATCTTGGAGGAGTCCGAACTCCTCTAGAATTGATATAGCTTAAAGGTCATCACCAATCGATGCCTACTCCTCCAAACATTGACTATCAAATCTCAAGCGGACTTGGCACCTCATGACAACAAACACTATCCTTCATAACAAACTCCACGTGGTCCCGAGTGGCCCACTATCCGATAGTTATGGCTGTTACCATCAGTTTGTTACAGGCTTCGTCTATAAAAAAAATCCTTTAGATACATTTTTTTCAGGCTCTCTTCTTCTTCCTAAAACTCTGCTAAATTCTTTCTTGGGCACTCCATTTCTGTTGTCCAAAAAAGCTGACTTGATCATCAGAGGGTTTTGCCGAAGCCACCCCCCCGGGCTCTAGACAAGTTTTGTAGTTCACCGATAGTGATCTCTTCCTCTCCAGCTTCGACGTTTCTTCGATGATGACCAGATTTTGCACCAACATCTCGATAGGCCAAGGAATTTCTTTCTAGGAAGGATTGTCCGACAACTCTTGAAGAAAGAGAGAATATGAGTAGAATTTCATATGCTTCGGTAGTGGGGTCTATTATGTATGCAATGACATGTACGAGACCAGACATGGCATGCTCACTAGGAGTAATAAGTAGATATCAGTTTGATCCTAGAGAAAATCACTAGAAGGTGGTTAAAACCATCCTTAAGTATTTGAGAAATACTAAGGACCAATGGTTGATTTATGGTGAGTCAGATCTAAAACTTGTGGGGTTTATAGACTCCAGCTTTGAATTTGACCATGATGATAGTAAAAGTATGCCGGGGTATATCTTTACTCTAAATGATGGAGCCATCTGCTGGAAAAGTTTCAATCAGCATATAGTGGCTCTCTGTTTGTGAAGCAGAGTACATGGTATGATTAGATGCAGCAAAGAAAGCTATGTGGCTGAGGAAGTTTATCACCAAAATTGGAGTAGCACCCTTCACTGATGGTCCAATCCTGCTCTACTATGACAGCACTGGCGCCATAGCTTAAGCAAAGAAGCCGAAGGCACACCAGCGGACAAAGCACATTCTGTGCTGCTTCTATTTGGTTCGTGAAATCATGGATAATGGTCACATCGACCTTCCAAAGATCAACAAAAAGAAGAACCTAGCCAACCCCTTCATTAAAGCCCTGGCAATCAAGAAGTTCGACAGTCATAAGTTGAAGATGGGTATTAGATACTATAGCGAGTGTCTTTAGGATAAGTGAAGGTTGTTGAAAATTATGTCCCAAAGTCAATCATCAGTCTGTTGACGATTGAGATATTATAATTAATTTATTAATTAATAAATTTTTTTTGCCATATTTTTCATCATAAGTTTACATCTTCTAATTAACTCCATTATTGTGATGAAGTCCTTAGGACTATTTAGTTTTGATAAAGAGAGGATTTATCGATTAGTCTTTAAATTTGTTCACGACTAAATGATAGGCTATTAATTAGGATGATAGCATCTATTGAGTATAGGTCGCTATATGCCATATAGGTTGGTTGTCCTCTTAACCATGGAGTATGGAGACACTGGTATGGCATACAGATGAGATGTATGGATACATCATCATTGAACGTGATCAATTTCAGAGTATTTTGCTGTCGAGAATGTCTCTGATGGAATATAGGTATAAGTATTCCTTAGACCTGAGATCACCATAGTGACTTGCAAACAACTCATTATGCTTTAGTACTGGACTAACTAAATTTCTAATTCAACAATGGAAGGCTTCTAGGCACAGTCAAGTACTTGCAAAGTCAGAGTATGATCAAGATAGAATTGACCATTCCAAGAATTAGAGAAGAATGTATCACTATATTTCAATATAGCAAAACCTTGGCCAGGATAATCCATCAGATGAATTTGATATTTTGAAATACAATGTGGACAACCTGATCAGAATTGATAATTGAACTTTGAGGTATCCTACAAGCATTATGGTCAAGAAGATGAATTATATGAAAACTATATCCGCATGAATTCTAAGGATGGTGTTCTACACCTTCGACCTATCCGACCGTCGAATATCATTGTTAGATGGTCACTTCGATTGATACAAAAATTTATTTCTAGGCTACCGACTTAGGTTCTGACCTATGAGGTCATACACATTAGAGTTCACATTTCAATCAGATGGTTGATCAGCGATTTGGAATCGTTTTAGGTTAAACGATCAATACGGTTGAGTTTGACCTAGTGCAAGTGTTGTTGGAGGATCGATTAGCAATTCGATTGCTAATTAGCTTAATTTGATTAAGCCAATAGGCTGAGCTTAAGTCTAATTAAATATGATTTAATTAGATTTGGTTTGGACTTGATTGGATCAAATTCAATTAATTTATTGGATAAGCCAATTGCAAGGAAGAACTAGTCCTAGTCTAACTAGGACTTGGGTCAACCCAATTTTTTAATTTAATTAAAAAATAAATTAAAATTAAATTTAATTTAATCTAATTTAAATAAATTCTTAAATAGGTTTGGGCCTTATTTTATTGGGTTAGATTACTCTTATTTTTATTTGGTTAAAAGATCTTATTTGACCAGGTCAAAATAGGAGTCCTAGTGTGACTAGGACTCCCTATTCCTTGAGCCACCTAATCTTCACGCCCCACCCCTTTCTCTTTGTATTTTTATGTGAAATTCTCCATGCCCAAAAGCTTCTCACACCCCCTTTCTCTCTTCTATTTCTCATATGGAAGTTTGTTGCATGACCAAGTCAAAAGGGAAGTTGTTTTCGCTTAGGATTCTATGAGATAGAATTCCTAGTCAACTAAAAGTCCTCCTTCCCTTCATGCCGCCACATCCCCTATTTTCTCTCTCACTCACAACATTCTTTGGCATTTGTTGTGCCCTCCCTTGCTGGTCCATGGCAAAAAAGTAAGGTGGGGGCGCCCAAGAGTTGGGCGCCCTAACAACTTCCCTTATTTGGTCATTGCTAGTCTAGATTTTTGACCTAACTTGGACTCTACATATCTTTTTATTTAAAGAGAATTTTTTACTAAAATTTTCATAAATTGTAGACATTTCAGGACTCTTTGGTGTAGAAAAATTAGAGAAAAATTCATCTGGATCATGGAGATTGATGCGTGCTAATTTATAGCTATGGCAAGTGCACCAATCGATCAAGTAATAAAGTGAATGAGTAAAGTATCATCCCTAGAGGATTGGAAAATAAGTACTGAAAAGCTCTTTCCTATGCTTGATTTAGAAGATCGATTTATGAGAATAAGAAAATAAAGAAAATAAAAAAAATAATTAAAAGTTTTTAATTAAATAGAGAGAGTGTAAATTATTAGGGTTTTAAACTCAAGAGCAATGGATTACTAAGGCAATCGGTTCACCAACTCAGTCAATACAATATTTAGGTTTTTAGATTAATTTTATTTCATGTGATGGTGGAGTCTCCTAATTTATTCACTACCCTTTGGTCCAGGCATAGCAAAACTATTAATATTTATTAATTACCCTTTGGTCCAGGTGTAATTTAAATAAATATTAATGCATTAGGTTTTGTGAAACCCTCTAATTAAAATACGCTGCATCCAAAGCGCACTAAAATTTTCGCATGCATATGAATTCTAATTTGATTCATAATACAAGGTATATAATCAAGAAGCATTAACATAGATGTACTTGGTCCGTAACATCTATGTTCATCAGATCAATTAGAAGATGGCCAGTAATCTAAAAGCATTAAGATCAGATTTATATACTCCTCATGAATAAAATTTAAAAATAAATCATACTGAATATTGCATCAAAAGAGTGGCTACACCTTAGCCTTAGTAAAATAAAATTTAGTTCATGATAACAAATTCAAAAATAGTAAATAAAATAAAAAATATAGAGAAATTAGACTGTTTGATTGCTGAAATTGATTGTCTGCTGCTCTTGATGTGGAGAACTTGGCGAAGAAGAAGAGGCTCCTTGATCGATGTCTTGATCGTCGAAAGAAATCAAAAAAAAATCAAAAACCTTTTTTTTATTTTTCACAAATCACTCTTACCTCTTTCTACCTCTCTCCTCTCTCTTTCTCTCTCTCTCTTCTTCTCCCTCTCTCTCTTTCTCCCCGTCTCTCTCTATCTCTCTCTCTCTTTTTTTTCACGACAACCATAGGTTTTTATAGATAAAGAGTTTGATTTTTCCCAAAATCCATCAAAAATTAGGTTTAAGACTCCCAAAACAACTCAAATTAAGATCTAGGATAATTCTGGCCATTAGATGTTGATCAAATGGTCCAAAAACCACTCAAAAACCCCTTAAAATAACCCAGATCAAGTCGGATTTAATATCAGCCGTTGGATCAACCTTTGGATCTAATCTGGGCCGTCCGATCGCATTGAAAGAAGGCTTTTGATCTTATAGTTTAACGTCGGGATGAATCTCAGCCGTTGGATCTCGATCGGGAGCTATGCGGATGCCATCCATCAGTGCCTTCATTTCGACCGTCCGATCAAGTTTCAGTGAAAATCGCCCGTTGGATCAGCCAGAATTCCCAAATTGCCCTCCGTGGACCATGCGCGAGCCCGGTGTTGCATGGACCGCCGCGTTCTTCAGCCAATCAGAGTGCGCCTCTTGCTATGAAATTCTCAAAATACCCTTCAGATGGTCCATCGTGCGCCGCAAAAAATGCTGACGTCAGCATTGCGTCGGCATTTTTTTTTTTTTTTTTTTTTGAAATTCGATTCTGGGCTCGTTTGAAGTCCGTTTTGCCTGAAATTTTTTTCATCTGAATCAGAAAAATAAGATCTTCACATTGGTGGCCTTCTTTCCTACATAAGATTAATAAAAAGTATCAATTTCTAATAAAATAGATTAATTTATTTTATAATTTAATACTTTTATTAGTATATTTTTACCACTTATCACACCCCCCAACTTAGTCATTGCTAGTCCCTTAGCAATGTTTTATTTAATACCATATTTCAATAAGATTATCCATCACAAAGATAAAATCTAGGATTAAAGGTCAAAAAGTTTAGAAAATACTGCTAACTAAGCATTGAGCTTCAGAAGCAAATTTTTCAGTCAATACAATTAAAAACTTTCTTAGAGTACATCAAAGATCTATAGCACTTGTGTTCATGATGACTAACTTTAGCATTTCAGTATTAAATTAAAAGAACAAAAGTATCCTCTCTTATCACCTATTTTGGTCAATTTTCTATACATTCTCAATTTTATACTCATGAATTAAGGTAGCTTTCACACTGCCTTTTCTCTTTTTTTTTTTTTTTTTTACTGTGCTGAGCATCCTGGCCTTTCCTTCACCATTTTACGTGAATTTTCACACTTGACCTAGGTGCAGAGACCCAGTTACTAGGCTTTGGGCAATCCACATATACTCTATCTTTTGCACTTTATTTATAGGCAGGTAGCTCTTTCCTTAAATTCAAGTTTCTTTGATTAGAATGTATATTAATTACCAATTTTCAATGATAATTGAATCCTCAGTTGGTCTTATAATCAATACCTACTTTGCCTTGTTAGTGTGCATGTGCAATAAAAAGTGCTAATTATCTTTTAATGACCTAAGTAGGCTGCTAAAAGTTGACCAACTAATCTACTTCTTTAACTCATTACATTCATTAGCAAATAATTCTATCTTTTATCACTTGTCCAGTCTATCTTGCTCAAGATTTTCTTCTTGATACATGTTTTTTTTTTTTTTTAACTTATTCTACATTATCTTAAAGGAGTAAAAGGAAAAGAAAAAAAATAAAGGGTGCAATAAAGGATAGGAAGGAATACACCTGATTTGGTTCAGTCTGGTTCTTTGGAGCTTTGAAATTTTGCTTGAGCTCTCATTGATTTTTCTGCAAAATTGAAAATACACACCAGAGCAGTAAAAGAGCAACAATAAATTACTGAAAAATAAAAGAAAAGAAAAATGATCAAAACTAAAAAGAAAAGAAACAACCTATCTAGTAGTTCTGATTTATAGTCTTCAGCTTGACTTTCTTTGAGTTCTAAAGTGGATCAATCCGGTGCCACTTCAATTGGAATACTTTCATGTTTGATTGAGTCCTCTTTCAATTTGACATTGCTCGCTTTTATAGTCTCAAACCTATTTTCTACAGAATTCTCATATAATGGATTGTCAATAATATCAATTAGAAAATAAGTTTGATTATCATCAAGGATGTTTAGTATCTTTGAAAATATTAAAAGTAACTTGTTCATCTTGGACTCTAAGAATTAATTTTTCTTGTTGAACATCTATTAAAGCTCCTCCAGTAGCTAAAAAGGGTCTCCCTAAAATAAGGGGTACATCATAATCTTCTTTCATATCAAGAACAATAAAATCAACAGGGAAAATAAACTTGTTTACCTTTACCAAGACATCCTCCACTATACCTCTTGGATATTTAATGGATCTGTCGGCTAATTGAAGAGTAATAGTGGTAGGCTTTGGTTCTCCTAGACCCAGCTTCCTAAAAATAGAAAAAGGCATGAGATTAATGCTTGCTCCTAAATCACATAAAACTTTATCAAAACTGTAATCACCAATAATGTAGGGGATAGTAAAACTCCCTGGATCTTTTAACTTCTGTGGTAATTTATTTTGAAGTATTGCTGAGCATTCTTCATTCAAATTTATTCTCTCATGCTCCTTCAGCTTTTTCTTATTTGTTAAGATTTCTTTGAGAAACTTGGCATACCTGGGCATTTGAGTAATAGCATCTACAAAAGGAATATTAATATGTAAATTCTTTAAAATTTTGAAAAAGTTAGAAAATTCCTTATCTGGATGCTGTATTTGTCTCTCTGGGAATGGTAGTGGCGGCACGTAGGGCTTCACATTTGGATCAGCAAATCGTATACCTGGAGACCATCCATCTGCTGGTTGTTTTGGTGACTGATGAATTTTAGTTGATGGTTCCTTATTTGTAGTTGGCTCTTCAGTCTCATTCTTCTGATGTGGCTCCTCCAGCTTTGTACCACTTCTTAGGGTGATAGCATTGACTTGCTCCCTTGGATTTGTCTCCTGTATTGCTTGGCAAGGATCCTTGAGGTCTCTCGGAGATTATCTTAGCCATTTGACCTATTTGCATCTCCAAGTTTTGAATTGCTGCTGTTTGGTCCTGCCTAAGTTTGGCTTCCAAATTTTTTATAGTTGCTTCTTGGTTTTGCATAAATTTGACCATCAGCTCTTCCATGTTGGACTTCTTTTTAGGTACTTGGAATCTCGGGGGTGGCTGTTGTGCTGCATTTTGATTGCTCCATGAGAAATTTGGGTGCTGCCTCCACCCTTGATTGTATGTGTTGGAGTAGGGATTGTTTTATTGCGGCCTAAAAAAATTATCAATATAATTAGCTGTATCAGTTATTTTAGCAAAAGGATTACCTGTCTGGCAATTGCTCGTATCGTGTCCTCCTCCACATAGGTCACAAGTAATGCTCTGAACATGCATAGCTATTCCCTTTAAGTTGTTGACTTCAGCTCTAAGGGCTGTAATTTCAGCTAGTAAGGTTGGCACACAATCTACTCCCTGCACAGCTGCTAGTCTTTTTGGCATCATACATTCTGTCTGCCATTGATAGCTATTTGATGCCATCTCATCGATCAGATCGAAAGCTTCTTCTTCATTTTTCGATTAATGGTTCCTCCTGCTGCTGCATCAATCATAGAACGATTAGTAGGAGATAAACCATTATAGAAAGTTTGTACCTGAAGCCATACGGGTAGTTGATGATGTGGACATCTCCTCAGCAGTTCCTTGAAATGCTCCCAAGCCTCATATAGTGTCTCCATGTCCATCTGCATAAAGGAAGTAATATCGTTGCGCATCTTGGCAGTCTTGGAAGGTGGAAAGTACTTGGCTAAGGAATTTTTGGGCTAGGACATTCCCAAGTTGTGATAGAACCTGCAGGAAGAGAATGAAGCCAATTTTTAGCTTTATCCCATAAAGAGAAAGAAAATAACCTTAATCTAATAGCATCATCCGACACCCCATTAATTTTAAAAGTATTGCAAAGTTCAAAGAAAATTAGAAATATGGGCATTCGGATCATCATGCATGTGTCCACTGAATTGGATAGTTGATTGAATCATCTGGATCATCGTCGATTTTATTTTGAAGTTGTTTGCTCGTACAGGCGGTCTCCTGATGCTCGAAGCTGCATCGGCTATAGATGGTGTGATATAATCATTTAATGGATGATGTACTGGTCGAATAGCTTCATGCTGTCCTTCGGTCGCCATATCCAATCCTAGATTAATGTCGTTAGGATCTTCAGCTGCCATGTTTCTCTCTTGTTGTAGTCTTCTAATGATTCTTTCAATTTCTGGATCTAAAGGTAGTAAGTTACTATGTCCAGTACGTGTCATGCAATGAACAATTTTTTTTTTAAATAATAAAAATTAAAAATAAATTTCTAAAGTAAAGCTAGGATCAAAATTTTAATATTATTTTAGACACAATCCCCGACAACGGTGCCAAAAACTTGATGCGTGCTAATTTATAGCTATGGCAAGTGCACCAGTCGATCAAGTAATAAAGTGAATGAGTAGAGTATCATCCCTAGAGGATTGAAAAATAAGTACTGAAAAGCTCTTTCCTATGCTTTATTTAGAAGATCGATTTATGAGAATAAAAAATTAAAGAAAATAAAAAAAATAATTAAAAGTTTTTAATTAAATAGAGAGAGTGTAAATTATTAGGATTTTAAACTCAAGAGCAATGGATTACTAAGGCAATCGGTTCACCAACTCAGTCAATACAATATTCAGATTTTTAGATTAATTTTATTTCATGTGACGGTGGAGTCTCCTAATTTATTCACTACCCTTTGGTCCAGGCATAGCAAAACTATTAATATTTATTAATTACCCTTTGGTCCAGGTGTAATTTAAATAAATATTAATGCATTAGGTTTTGTGAAACCCTCTAATTAAAATACGCTGCGTCCAAAGCGCACTAAAATTCCTGCATGCATATGAATTCTAATTTGATTCATAATACAAGGTATATAATCAAGAAGCATTAACATAGATGTACTTGGTCCGTAACATCTATGTTCATCAGATCAATTAGAAGATGGCCAGTAATCTAAAAGCATTAAGATCAGATTTATATACTCCTCATGAATAAAATTTAAAAATAAATCACACTGAATATTGCATCAAAAGAGTGGCTACACCTTAGCCTTAGTAAAATAAAATTTAGTTCATGATAACAAATTCAAAAATAGCAAATAAAATAAAAAGCATAGAGAAATTAGACTGTTTGATTGCTGAAATTGATTGTCTGCTGCTCTTGATGTGGAGAACTTGGCGAAGAAGAAGAGGCTCCTTGATCGATGTCTTGATCGTCGAAAGAAATCAAAAAAAATCAAAAACCTTTTTTATTTTTCACAAATCACTCTTACCTCTTTCTACCTCTCTCCTCTCTCTTTCTCTCTCTCTCTTTTTCTCCCTCTCTCTCTTTCTCCCCGTCTCTCTCTATCTCTCTCTTTTTTTTTTTCACGACAACCATAGGTTTTTATAGATAAAGAGTTTGATTTTCCCTCAAAATCCATCAAAAACTAGGTTTAAGACTCCCAAAACAACTCAAATTAAGATCTGGATAATTCTGGCCGTTAGATGTTGATCAAACAGTCCAAAAATCACTCAAAAACCTCTTAAAATAACCCAGATCAAGTCGGATTTAATGCCAGCCATTGGATCAACCTTTAGATTTAATCTGGGCCGTCCGATCGCATAGAAAGAAGGCTTTTGATCTATAGTTTAACTTGGGGATGAATATCAGCCATTGGATCTCGATCGGAGAGCTGCGGATGCCATCCATCAGTGCCTTCGTTTCGACCGTCCGATTCAATTTCAAGTGAAATACCGCCCGTTGGATCAGCCAAAATTCCTCAAATTGCCCTTCCGTGGACCATGCGCGAGCTCGGTGTTTGCATGGACCGCCATGTTCTTCAGCCAATCAGAGCGCGCCTCTTGCTGTGAAATTCTTGAAATACCCTTTAGATGGTCCATCGTGCGCCATAAAAAATGCTGACGTCATCCTAACATCAGCGTTGCGTCGGCGATTTTTTTTTGTTGAAATTCAATTCTGGGCTCGTTTGAAGTCCATTTTGCCTAAAATTTATTTCATCTGAACTACAAAAATAAGATCTTCATATTGGTGGCCATCTTTCCTACATAAGATTAATAAAAGTATCAATTTCTAAAGAAATAGATTAGTTTATTTTATAATTTAATACTTTTATTAGTATATTTTTACCACTTGTCAGAGATATTAAAACCACAAATCAGGGTGTCTAGAAAAAGAACAAAGAAGAAGAAGAGGGTCTTCTTCTAAAGTTTTTTGTTCTAGATCTCTTCTTTCCTTTTTGTGACCTTTTGAGAGGTGTCTCAGCATCACAAATCTTCTTCTCTTCCTTCTGGTATTTTGGAGTATCCAAGTT
>QRFJ01000821.1:57940-87892 GCA_006176705.1 Cocos nucifera
TTTATAGGCAGGTAGCTTTTTCCTTAAATTCAAGTTTCTTTGATTAGAATGTATATTAATTACCAATTTTCAATGATAATTGAATCTCCAGTTGGTCTTATAATCAATACCTACTTTACCTTGTTAGTGTGCATGTGCAATAAAAAGTGCTAATATCTTTTAATGACCTAAGTAGGCTGCTAAAAGTTGACCAACTAATCTACTTCTTTAACTCATTACATTCATTAGCAAATAATTCTATCTTTTATCACTTGTCCAGTCTATCTTGCTCAAGATTTTCTTCTTGATACATAGTTTTTTTTTTTTTTAACTTATTCTACATTATCTTAAAGGAGTAAAAGGAAAAAAAAATAAATAAAGGGTGCAATAAAGGATAGGAAGGAATACATCTGATTTGGTTCAGTCTGGTTCTTTGGAGCTTTGAAATTTTGCTTGAGCTCTCATTGATTTTTCTACAAAATTGAAAATACACACCAGAGCAGTAAAATAGCAACAATAAATTACTGAAAAATAAAAGAAAAGAAAAATGATCAAAACTAAAAAGAAAAGAAACAATCTATCTAGTAGTTCTAATTTATAGTCTTTAGCTTGACTTTCTTTGAGTTCTAAAGTGGATCAATTTGGTGCCACTTTAATTGGAATACTTTCATGTTTGATTGCGTCCTCTTTCAATTTGACATTGCTCGCTTTTATAGTCTCAAATCTATTTTCTACAGAATTCTCATATAATGGATTGTCAATAATATCAATTAGAAAATAAGTTTGATTATCATCAATTTATTTAGTATCTTTGAAAATATTAAAAGTAACTTGTTCGTCTTGGACTCTAAGAATTAATTTTTCTTGTTGAACATCTATTAAAGCTCCTCCAGTAGCTAAAAAGGGTCTCCCTAAAATAAGGGGTATATCATAATCTTCTTTCATATCAAGAACAATAAAATCAACAGGGAAAATAAACTTGTTTACCTTTACCAAGACATCCTCCACTATACCTCTGGGATATTTAATGGATCTGTCGGCTAATTGAAGAGTAATAGTGGTAGGCTTTGGTTCTCCTAGACCCAGCTTCCTAAAAATAGAAAAAGGCATGAGATTAATGCTTGCTCCTAAATCACATAAAACTTTATCAAAACTACAATCACCAATAATGTAGGGGATAGTAAAACTCCCTGGATCTTTTAACTTCTGTGGTAATTTATTTTGAAGTATTGCTGAGCATTCTTCATTCAAATTTATTCTCTCATGCTCCTTTAGTTTTTTCTTATTTGTTAAGATTTCTTTAAGAAACTTGGCATACCTGGGCATTTAAGTAATAGCATCTACAAAAGGAATATTAATATGTAATTCTTTAGAATTTTGAAAAAGTTAGAAAATTCCTTATCTGGATGCTGTATTTGTTTCTTTGGAAATGGTAGTGGCGGCACGTAGGGCTTCATATTTGGATCGGCAAATCGTATACCTAGAGACCATCCATTTACTGGTTGTATTGGTGACTGATGAATTTTAGTTGATGGTTTCTTATTTGTAGTTGGCTCTTCAGCCTCATTCTTCTGATGTGGCTCCTCCAGCTTTGTACCACTTCTTAGGGTGATAGCATTGACTTGCTCCCTTGGATTTGTCTCCGTATTGCTTGGCAAGGATCCTTGAGGTCTCTCGGAGATTATCTTAGCCATTTGACCTATTTGCATCTCCAAGTTTTGAATTGCTGCTGTTTGGTCCTGCCTAAGTTTGGCTTCCAAATTTTTTATAGTTGCTTCTTGGTTTTGCATAAATTTGACCATCAGCTCTTCCATGTTGGACTTCTTTTTAGGTACTTGGAAATCTCGGGGGTGGCTGTTGTGCTGCATTTTGATTGCTCCATGAGAAATTTGGGTGCTGCCTCCACCCTTGATTGTATGTGTTGGAGTAGGGATTGTTTTATTGTGGCCTGACAAAAATTATCAATATAATTAGCTGTATCAGTTATTTTAGCAAAAGGATTACCTGTCTGGCAATTGCTCGTATCGTGTCCTCCTCCACATAGGTCACAAGTAATGCTCTGAACATGCATAGCTATTCCCTTTAAGTTGTTGACTTCAGCTCTAAGGGCTGCAATTTCAGCTAGTAAGGTTGGCACGCAATCTACTCCCTGCACAGCTGCTAGTCTTTTTGGCATCATACATTCTGTCTGCCATTGATAGCTATTTGATGCCATCTCATCGATCAGATCGAAAGCTTCTTCTTTCATTTTTCGATTAATGGTTTCTCCTGCTGCTGCATCAATCATAGAACGATTAGTAGGAGATAAACCATTATAGAAAGTTTGTACCTGAAGCCATACGGGTAGTTGATGATGTGGACATCTCCTCAGCAGTTCCTTGAAATGCTCCCAAGCCTCATATAGTGTCTCCATGTCCATCTGCATAAAGGAAGTAATATCGTTGCGCATCTTGGCAGTCTTGGAAGGTGGAAAGTACTTGGCTAGGAATTTTTGGGCTAGGACATTCCAAGTTGTGATAGAACCTGCAGGAAGAGAATGAAGCCAATTTTTAGCTTTATCCCATAAAGAGAAAGAAAATAACCTTAATCTAATAGCATCATCCGACACCCCATTAATTTTAAAAGTATCGCAAAGTTCAAAAAAATTAGAAATATGGGCATTCGGATCATCATGCATGTGTCCACTGAATTGGATAGTTGATTGAATCATCTGGATCATCGTCGATTTTATTTTGAAGTTGTTTGCTCGTACAGGCGGTCTCCTGATGCTCGAAGCTGCATCAGGCTATAGATGGTGTGATATAATCATTTAATGAATGATGTACTGGTCGAATAGCTTCATGCTGTCCTTCGGTCGCCATATCCAATCCTAGATTAATGTCGTTAGGATCTTCAGCTGCCATGTTTCTCTCTTGTTGTAGTCTTCTAATGATTCTTTCAATTTCTGGATCTAAAGGTAGTTAGTTACTATGTCCAGTACGTGTCATGCAATGAACAATTTTTTTTTTAAATAATAAAAATTAAAAATAAATTTCTAAAGTAAAGCTAGGATCAAAATTTTAATATTATTTTAGACACAATCCCCGACAACGGTGCCAAAAACTTGATGCGTGCTAATTTATAGCTATGGCAAGTGCACCAGTCGATCAAGTAATAAAGTGAATGAGTAGAGTATCATCCCTAGAGGATTGAAAAATAAGTACTGAAAAGCTCTTTCCTATGCTTTATTTAGAAGATCGATTTATGAGAATAAAAAATTAAAGAAAATAAAAAAAATAATTAAAAGTTTTTAATTAAATAGAGAGAGTGTAAATTATTAGGATTTTAAACTCAAGAGTAATGGATTACTAAGGCAATCGGTTCACCAACTCAGTCAATACAATATTCAGGTTTTTAGATTAATTTTATTTCATGTGACGGTGGAGTCTCCTAATTTATTCACTACCCTTTGGTCCAGGCATAGCAAAACTATTAATATTTATTAATTACCCTTTGATCTAGGTGTAATTTAAATAAATATTAATGCATTAGGTTTTGTGAAACCCTCTAATTAAAATATGCTGCGTCCAAAGTGCACTAAAATTCCTGCATGCATATGAATTCTAATTTGATTCATAATACAAGGTATATAATCAAGAAGCATTAACATAGATGTACTTGATCCGTAACATCTATGTTCATCAGATCAATTAGAAGATGGCCAGTAATCTAAAAGCATTAAGATCAGATTTATATACTCCTTCATGAATAAAATTTAAAAATAAATCACACTAAATATTGCATCAAAAGAGTGGCTACACCTTAGCCTTAGTAAAATAAAATTTAGTTCATGATAACAAATTCAAAAATAGCAAATAAAATAAAAAGCATAGAAAAATTAGACTATTTGATTGCTGAAATTGATTGTCTGCTACTCTTGATGTGGAGAACTTGGCGAAGATGAAGAGGCTCCTTAATCGATGTCTTGATCGTCGAAAGAAATCAAAAAAAATCAAAAACCTTTTTTATTTTTCATAAATCACTCTTACCTCTTTCTACCTCTCTCCTCTCTCTTTCTCTCTCTCTCTTTTTCTCCCTCTCTCTCTTTCTCCCCGTCTCTCTCTATCTCTCTCTTTTTTTTTGTTCACTACAACCACAGGTTTTTATAGATAAAGAGTTTGATTTTCCCTCAAAATCAATCAAAAACTTGGTTTAAGACTTCCAAAGCAACTCAAATTAAGATCTGGATAATTCTGGCCGTTAGATGTTGATCAAACAGTCCAAAAATCATTCAAAAACCTCTTAAAATAATCCAGATCAAGTCGGATTTAATGCCAGCCATTGGATCAACCTTTAGATTTAATCTGGGCCGTCTGATCGCATAGAAAGAAGGCTTCTGATCTATAGTTTAACTTCGGGATGAATATCAGCCATTGGATCTCGATCGAGAGCTGCGGATGCCATCCATCAGTGCCTTCGTTTCGACCGTCCGATTGAATTTCAATGAATACCGCCCGTTGGATCAGCCAAAATTCTCAAATTGCCCTTCGTGGACCATGCGCGAGCTCGGTGTTTCATGGACCGCCATGTTCTTCAGCCAATCAGAGCGCGCCTCTTGCTGTGAAATTCTTGAAATACCCTTTAGATGGTCCATCGTGCGCCATAAAAAATGCTGACGTCATCCTAACATCAGCGTTGCGTCGGCGATTTTTTTTTGTTGAAATTCAATTCTGGGCTCGTTTGAAGTCCATTTTGCCTAAAATTTATTTCATCTGAACTACAAAAATAAGATCTTCATATTGGTGGCCATCTTTCCTACATAAGATTAATAAAAGTATCAATTTCTAAAGAAATAGATTAGTTTATTTTATAATTTAATACTTTTATTAGTATATTTTTACCACTTGTCAGAGATATTAAAACCACAAATCAGGGTGTCTAGAAAAAGAACAAAGAAGAAGAAGAGGGTCTTCTTCTAAAGTTTTTTGTTCTAGATCTCTTCTTTCCTTTTTGTGACCTTTTGAGAGGTGTCTCAGCATCACAAATCTTCTTCTCTTCCTTCTGGTATTTTGGAGTATCCAAGTTTTGAAGAAGAAAGCATCGGATCAACCATCGGAAAGAGATTAGCATAGTGCTAGCATATTCTGCCAATTTCTTGCATCAAGATCTTTGATCATGTTCGTGGGCTCGTGTGGATGACTCCTAGAGGTCGGATGCGTGTGTGGCTCATGACTTCATCCTCAAGCCTGAATCAGCAAGTTAGAACATCTAACTTGCTCAGGTAATATATCCGATCTGTTATTTTATAGCTATATTAGATGTAGTATAGATCTAGGTTGATATGATCAATCTTTTCTTTCTTGTTTAATTTTTAATTTCTAATTTAAATACCATGCAATAATCATATAATAAGATCTTGGATTTAGGATATTTTAGATTAATTTTAATCGATTTTAATCTTCCGCTGCCTGATCTTGAAAAAGTTTCAAGATCTAATCCTAAAATCCTAGATCTGGTTCTTACACCTAACCCATTTAAAGATTTAATTAAATTAGATTTAATTTTAATTTAATTTTTAATTCAATTAGAAAATTAGGTTGATCTGAGTCCTAGTTAGACTAGGGCTAGTTCTACCTTGCACTTGGCTTATCCAATAAGTCAATTGGACTTGATTCAATCAAGCCCAAACTAAATCTAATTAAATTATATTTAATTAGACTTAATCTCAGCCTTTTAACTTAATCAAATTAAGCTAATTAGCAATCTAATTACTAATCAATCCTCCTGCAACACTTGCACTAGGTTAAACAGCAATCGTATTGAATGTTTAACCCAAGAACGATTCTAAATCGTTGATCAACCATCCGATCAGATCATGAGCTCTAATGTGTGTAACCTCATAGGTCCGAACCTAAGTCGATAGCATAGGAACGGATTTTTGTATCAATCAAAGTGACCATCTAGCAATGGTACCCGATGATCGGATAGGTCAAATGTGTAGAACAACATCCTTAGAACCCATGCGGATATAGTTTCCATATAATTCATCCCCTTGACCAAAAAACTCATAGGACAACTCAGAGTTCAACTATCAACTATGATCAGGTTGACCACATTGTATTTTAAAATATCAAATCCATCTGATGGATTATTTTGGGCAAGGTTTTGCTATATTGAAATACAGTGATACATTCTTCTCCAACAGTTGGAGTGGTCAATCCTATCTTGATCACACTCTGACTTCGCAAGTACTTGACTGTGCTCAGAAGCCTTTCATTACTAAATTAGAAATTCAGTTAGTTCGGTATCAAAGCATAGTGAGTTGCTTACAAGCCATTAAGGTGATCTCAGATCTAAGGGATACTTATACCTATATCCCATCAGAGACATTCTCGGCAGCAGAATGCTCTAGAGATGGTCACATTCAATGACGATGTACCTATACATCTCACCTATATACCATACCAGTGTCTCCATACTCCTTGGTTAAGAGGATAACCAACCTATATTGCATACAGCGATCTATGCTCGATAGATGCTGTCATCCTTATCAATAGCCTATCATTTGATCATGAACAAATTTAAGAACTAATCGATAAATCCTCTCTTTATTGAAGCTAAATAGTCTTAAGAACTTCATCATAATAATAGAGTTCATTAGAAGATGAATACTTTATGATGAAAAATGTTAAAAATATATTTTATTTATTAATGAATTAATTATAAATATAAAGTAGCTTAACCATCAACAAGCTGACGATTGGCTATGGGATATATTTTCCAACAACTCTCACTTGTCCTAAAGCCACTCGGCATAGTATCTAATACCCATCTTCGACTTATGGTTGTCGAACTTCTTTATTATCAGGGCTTTAGTGAAGGGGTCAATCAGGTTCTCCTTTTCATCAATCTTCTGAAGGTCAACGTTACCTCGATCCACGATCTCTCAGATCAGGTGAGAGTGGTGCAGAATGTGCTTAGTCTACTAGTGTGCCTTCGATTTCTTTGCCTGAGCAATTGCACCAGTGCTATCGTAGTAGAGCAGGACTGGACTATCAAGGGAGGGTGCTACTCCGAGCTCGATGATAAACTTACTCAGCCACATAGTTTTTTTTGCAGCCTCTGATGTTGTCATGTACTCTACTTCACAAACAGAGTCTACCATAGTATGTTGCTTGGAACTCTTCCAGCAGATGGCTCCACTATTCAGGGTAAAGATATATCCCGACACGCTTCTGCTGTCATCATGGTTAAATTGAAAGCTGGAGTCTATAAATCTCATAAGTTTTAGATCTGACTCGTCATAAAGCAACCATTGATCCTTAGTATTTCTCAAATACTTAAGTATGGCTTTAACCACTTTCCAGTGGTTTTCTTTGGGGTCAGACTGGTATCTACTCACTACTCCTAGTGAGTATGCCATGTCTGATCTCATACATGTCATGGTGTACATGATAGATCCCACTACCAAAGCATATGGAACGCTCTCGCTTTAGAAGTTGTCGGACAATCCTTTTTAGAGAGAGAAATTCCATGGTCTATCGAGAGATAGCCTTTTTTGGAATTCTCCATGCTAAACCTCTTCAGCATAGTATCTATGTATGTGGACCGAGATAATCTAAGTATCCTTTTAGATCTATCCCTGTAGATCTTTATCCTTAGGATGTAGGATGCTTTACCCAAGTCCTTCATGAAAAACTGTGATGATAACCATACTTTTATTCCCTACAGTGCGAGGATGTCATTTTCGATTAAGAGAATATCATCCACATATAAAACAAGGAATACTACTGCTGGACCATTTGGCCATTTGTAAATGCAAGGCTCTTCTCCGTTCTTAACGAAGCCATACATTTTGATCACCTTATCAAAATGCATGTTCCAACTCCGAGATGTCTGCTTCAGTCTATAAATGGATCTTTGAAGCCTGCACACCTTGGACTCAACTGTGGATGTGAACCCCTCAGGTTGTATCATATACATCTCTTTAGTCAGCTCTCCATTTAGAAAAGCTATTTTCACATCCATTTGTCAGATCTCATAGTCCAGACGAACAGCTATCCCAAGCATTATCCGAATGAATTTGAGCATTACCATAGGAAAGAACATCTCGTCATTGTCAATACCATGATATTGATAATACCCCTTGGTAACCAGATGGGCATTATAAGTCTCCACCTTTCCATCTGCGCTCCTTTTTCTTTTAAAGACCCATTTACACTCAATGGATTTAACCCTTCGGGTGGGTCAACCAATGTCCATACATCATTGACCTTCATGGACTCCATTTTTGATTTCTTGGCCTCAAGCCATCTCTCAAAATTAGGTCTATGCGTAGCATCCATGTAGGTGATCGGATCCTCATCATTTTCATTAAGTTCGATGGGATCATCCTGAACTAAGAAACCATAGTATCTATCCGACTGATGCGATACTTTATCGAATTGCCTTAATGGTGCAGGTTCACTGGGCTCCAAATTTGATCTAATCGAATTCGATTCTGGTTCAACTATAGGTGTTGATTTTTCTACTTGTTGAACTTTCTCAAGTTCAATCTTAGAAGCAATAGTTCCTTCACCAAGAAATTTCTTTTCCAAAAAGATTGTCCTAAGGCTGACGAACACATTTTGTTCATCAGCATGATAGAAATAGAATCCTTTTGTCTCTTTTGGGTATTCTATAAATGTGCACTTGTCAGACCTAGGTCCAAGTTTATCTATAGCTAACCATTTGACATAAGTTGGGCACCCCCAAATCCTAAGGTGTGAAAGTGCTGGCTTACACCCTATCCATATCTCATATGGAGTCTTAACTACAGACTTACTTGAAATCCTATTTAATAGATAACAAGCCAATTCAAGTGCATATCCTCAGAAGGATATCGATAAGCTAGCAAAACCCATCATGGATTGGACCATATCTAATAGAGTTTGATTCCTCCTTTCAGATACACCATTATGCTGTGGTGTCCTAGAACGAGTCTACTATGAGAGAATCCCATTCTCTCCTAGATATATTAAAAACTCACTAGATAGATATTCACCTCTTCGATCTGATTGAAGAATTTTAATATTCTTCCTAGTTTGTTTTTCCACTTCACTTCAAAATCTTTTGAACATTTCAAATGAATCCGACTTATGTTTCATCAGATAAACATATCCATACTTGGATAGATCATCCATGAAAGTTATGAAGTTGAAATATCTACCTCTGGCACCTATGCTCATTGGTTCACATACATCAGTATGTACTAGATCTAAGAGCTTAGTAGCTCTTTCATCCTTTTCAGTAAAAGATGACTTGATCATTTTTCCAAGAAGATAGATCTCACAGGTTGAAAGTGATTCACAATCACTGATTTCGAGGATTTCCTCTTGGGTCAACCTATTTATCTTGTTCTTGTTAATGTGACCTAGCCTACAGTGCCATAGGTAGATCTCAAGGACATTATCTAATCTAGGATATTTTCTAAAAGTGTACATTTCACTCACAGGCTATGATAAAATATAAATACCATTTTTTTGTTGTCCTTGCATTATTGTAACATCATTCAAATAATATCTCAATAATCTTTCTTTATAGATAAATGATAACCATCCTTGGCCAAAAGGCTAATAGAGATTATATTCATCAGAAAGGAAGGACCATAATGACATTCATTTAAAGAAATGATATTAGTATTGAGAATAAGTTGAACTATTCCCATAGCTAGAACTGGAACAGACCTTCCATCTTCAACATTCAAGAATTGCTCATTATTCTCAAATCTTCTACTAATTTGAAGTCCTTGCAATGTATTGGAAATATGGACTGGACTTTCGATATCCAATACCCAAGTAAAAGTATCACAAATAGAAAAATTACAAGGTATTATCATATAACATCCTTGATCGGCAACTACTTGCTCAACTTTCTTATTCAACCTGTTGGGGTCATGGGAATCACGATACTGAGGATAATTCCTCTTCCAATACCCCTTCTTTTTACAATAAAAGCACTTTGCTTGATCTAGGTTATTCTTAGATCTTATGTTAAAATTGGGCATAGAGGCTCCAACACAAACCACTTCGTGCTGCTGAACAACATTTAACTTTTGATACTTATTATCGAAGTTGGGTCCCATAAGTTAATCACCATCTAACAGTGAATGGAACAACTATAGTTAGGGTTTAACTGCATAAAGGAGAACCAAAAGTCTAATTAGTAATTGATTCATTAAACCTAAAGATTTGGACTTTAATCAAAAGGTTTCTCCCACTATTTTGTTCGAATTGATAACCTCTACCTCCAATCCGAGGAATTATCATAATTTCGTAGTGGGTACTAGAATCCACATAGACTGTACACGAGCTTAATATTGGTTGGCCCACCCATGTACATCTAAGGTTAGGTTCATAACTAATTATTTCTCCAAACAACTTTTAGTAATTAAATTTTGCCCCAGCCCCTGATCTGTTGGCTTTGGCCTTTTTAAAAAAGGATCCAGTTAGGTCCAACCATTAACATGACCATACTTGGCCCATCTAACCAATGAATGATCAGGCCCAACTTTGGTTGGCCCACCTGACCACCATTTAGAAAGATGTATCCAAGAGATCATATAATGAATGATAATTCCATCAATCGATATGCACCAAGCCTTTGGGCCTCCAATGATTATCCAACTAATGGACCCATTATCATCCACTTTAATGGAAGGCTATGATCCAATTATCATATAACTATTTCATTTTAGGGACCTAATAATTTTAGAGGATTTATTTATAGAAGTGAGTAGGTCAGATTAACCATCTTGTCATGATCCTCCCATTGGCTTCACCAAGTCAGCTTAAGGGAGACCACTAACAGGCTGATCTAGGAGCACCTAAATCAGTCACACTGATTTACCTAGCTGACATGGGTCAACTCAAATTGTCAAGTGATTTGATCAAAACTCAATCACACCAAGAAGGCTAGGTAAGTAAGATCGGTGGAAGGATCTGCCAAAGCTTGCCTTAGACACTATAAAAAATGGTCAGGTAAGCGAGCTGCCAATTAAAAACCATCGATCGTATATGCCAAACTTACCTTAGACACCAACTAGTTTAATTAGTCTTGATTAGATCAATCTAACCATTTGAGCTAGACCTCTTAACCAAGAATCAAGTCCATTTGATTTTTGTTAAAGACATAGACTTGACCAACTACAACTATTGTAATTGTTCTAGAGAATCCTTGACCTAATCTAAAACAACAATTGATTAGATTTAGTCAATTCTCTAATTAAGTTCATTCTTTAATCTAACCTTAGGTCTAATCTAATTAATGGACCTAATCTTCACTAATCCATTAATCCAATGTATTATGATTCGTGTCATAAGATCTTCAATTTATAATCCTAGAACCTAATCAAACAACTTCTTAATCCTTAATTAAGTTTTGGACTGAGGGTTGGGGTTTGGCTTTTTGAAAATGATTTTCATATTTGTAAAATATTTTTACAACATGATTCTATCAATCAAGTTGCATGTTTGATTCATAATCAATATGCAAGTAAAATAAATATGAAACTACTTTAGATCTAATCTAAATAGGTTCATGTAATTGAAACAGTTTCAATAATAATCAATCATAAATCTTTCTAAATCAAATCTAATATATTTATGATGATTAAAATTAGATTAAAATATTTTTAATTAGATCATAAAATTTTTTAGATTTAATCTAAAATTTTATAATCAATATTTTAGATCAGCACGTACTAGGATAAACTTTTCACTATAAAGGATAGACCTTACAGCAAGACAATCTTATGGCAGTCCGTGCAATCTAAAATATTTTATTTTAAGATCTAAAATTATTTTAAATCTATTAAATTATAAATAAAATTAGATAAAATTTAATAAATTTATGATTAGAGTCAGATCATCATAAAATAGGATAACCTTTTTACTATAAGGGGTAAACCTTGCAGCAGAACAATCTTATAGCAGTTCGTAAGATCTAAATTTTTAATTTTTAATTTAATAATTAGATTATAAATTTGACCTAATCTAAGAAATAGTCTAAATATGCTCAAGAAATCATGTAATAAAAATCTATGCTCTGATACCAATTTAAGAAACCAGATCTAGGGTTTCATATGTAGATCTTGAAACTTTTTCAGGATCAAGCAGTAAAAGACTTAAATAAATTAAATATTTATTTAAATAAATATATAAATACCTAGGTCTAAAATATATTATATTATCAAGATGTGATATTAAATCAAAAGTTAAAAATATAAAGGAGAAGGAAGGGTTTATCACATCAACCTAGATCTACAGTACATCTAATGCAGGAATGAAATCAATAGATTAGATCTATTATCTATACAAGTTAGATGTTCTAACTTACTGATCTAGGCTTGAAGATGAAGTCGCAAGTAGCACATGCATTCGGCCTCTAGGAGTCATCTACACGAGCCTATGAACTCTGATATGAAGTTCGATGCAGGAAATGAGCACAACATGCTAGTACCATGCTAATCCTTCTTCGATGGTTGATCCGACACTATCTTCTTCAAAACTTGGACTCTCCAAAATATGAGAAGGAAGAGGAGAGTTTTTCAATCTAAGACACTCTAAGAAGAAACCCAGAAGAAGGAAGAAAGATGAAGAATAAAACAGTCCTAGAAGAAGATCCTCTTCTTCTTCTCTTTTCTCTCACCTAGATACCTAGTTTGGTGCCTATGGAACCCCATGCCCAAAGATCCTCTCCCTCTGATTTTCATACACCAAAATTCTCTCCCAAAGCTCTAAATTCTACAAAAATTTCATTCAAAAATTCATCCAATAAATAGAGAAAAAAAGAAGAGTCCTTGTCTAGGTCAAAAACTAGATAAGGAAAGGTCAAACAGGGCAAGACAAGGGGCGCCCAACTCTTGGGTGCCACCTCCATAATTATTGGCATGGACCAGCAAGAGAGGGTGCACAAAAAAATGGTTTCTCACATGGAATAAGTGAAGAATTAATAAATTAGGGGATGACACTCAAGGGAAGGTGTTTTGGTCAATAAGGATTCTATCTCATAGAATCCTAAAGCAAAACTAACTCTTCTTTTGACTTGGTCTTCCAACAAATTATCTTATGAGAAAAGAAGGGAGAGAGGGGCATGTGTGAACATCAGGGAGAGGAGATCTCATGGACAAAATAAAGAAAAGTGGGCGTGGGGGGCATGGGCTAAGGTGGTGCAAGGTTAGGGAGTCCTAGTCACACTAGGACTCCTATTTTGACTTGGTCAAACAAGGTCTTTTAACCAAATAAAATTAAGAATAAATCAACTCAATTAAATAAGATTCTAATCCAATTAAAAGCTTAATTAAGTTAGATTAAATTAGATTTAATTTTAATTTAATTTTTTAATTAAATTAAAAAATTGGATTGACCCGAGTCCTAGTTAGACTAGGACTAGTTCTACTTTGCACTTGACTTATCCAATAAGTCAATTGGACTTGATCCAATCAAGCCCAAACTAAATCTAATTAAATTATATTTAATTAAACTTAATCTCAATCCTTTGATTTAATTAAATTAAGCTAATTAGTAATCTAATTGCTAATCGATCCTCCTACAATACTTGCACTTGGTTAAACACCAATTATATTTTTGTTTAACCCTAGAACAATTCTTAATCGTTGATCAACCATTCGATCAGATCATGAGCTCTAATGTATGTGACCTCATAGATCCAAATCTAAGCTGATAGTATAGAAATAAATTTTTATACCAATCAAAGTGATCATCTAGCAATGGTATCCGATGATCGGATAGGTCGAATGTGTAGAACAACATCCTTAGAACCCATACGGATATAGTTTTCATATAATTCATCTCCTTGACCAAAATACTCATAGGATACCTCAGAGTTCAACTATCATCTCTGATCAGGTTGTCTATATTATATTTTAAAATATCAAATTCATCTGATGGCTTATCCTGACCAAGGTTTTGCTATATTGAAATACAGTGATACATTCTTCTCCAACTCTTGGAGTGGTCGATCCCATCTTGATCACACTCTAACTTCGCAAGAACTTGACTGTGCCTAGAAGCCTTTCATTATTGAATTAAAAATTTAGTTAGTCTAGTACCAAAGTATCGTGAGTTGCTTGCAAGCCACTGAGGTGATCTCAGATCTAAGGGGCACTTATACCTATATTCCATTAAAGACATTCTCGATAGTAGAATACTCTAGAGATGGTCACGTTCAATGATGATGTACCCATACAGCTCACCTATATGCCATATCAGTGTCTCTATACTTCTTAGTTAAGAGGACAACCAATCTATATGGCATACAGCGATCTATGCTCGATAGATGCTGTCGTCTTTATTAACAGCCTATCATTTAATCATGAACAAATTTAAGGACTAATCGATAAATTTTTTCTTTATTGAAGCTAAATAGTCCTAAGAACTTCATCACAATAATGAAGTTCGTTAGAAGATGAATACTTTATGATGAAAAATACCAAAAATATATTTTATTTATTAACGAATCAATTACAAATATAAATTAGCTCAACCATCAATAGGCTGATGATTGGCTTTGGGACACATTTTCTAAAAAAATGCACTCCGGACTATGGTGTCGACCTACTATTTGAAAGTAAAGTTTCCGACAAGCTGTGGAATCAAAGAGATCGGGCCTTAGCAAGGCACTATTACTCCACACCTTACAAAAGGATAGCCTTCCCAACCCTTGCCTAGTTGATGGGCTGGATGTCACGATGACCTTACTGAGGAGTGGGGCGAGCCTATGGAAGATCTTGTAACCATCCCTCTGAATGATGAAAGCATAAAGCAAATAATATAGATTGGCTCCAACTTAAGAGATGAAGTTCAAGAGCAGCTCATTGCCTTCTTATGGAAGAATGGTGATGTCTTTTTCTAGATCCCAACAAACATACCAGGAATTGATGCCGAAGTCATGAAACATCGATTGGCCGTCGATCCTAAGTACAAGCTAGTGAAAGAGAAAATTCAAGGTCATGCACCAAAAAGGTAGAAGGCAATAGCGAAGGAAGTGGATAAGCTCCTCAAAGCCAGATTCATCCAAGAAGTTCACTACCTAAGTTGGGTCTCTAATGTGGTCCTAGTCAAGAAGGCCAATGGCAAGTGGAGAATGTGTATCGACTTCAAGAAGCTGAATAAGGCCTACCCAAAGGATAACTATCCCTTGCCTAGAATTGATCAACTGGTAGATGCAACCTCGAGCCATGAGCTTCTCACCTTCATGGATGCCTTCTCCGACTACAATCAAATCCGGATGGCACCAGAGGATGAGGAGAAAACTACTTTTATTACTTACCTTCGTCTTTATTGTCATAGGGTCATGTCCTTTGGGCTTAAAAATGCAGGCGCAATCTATCAATGCTTGGTCAATAAGATCTTCAAGGAGTAGATCGGCCACAACATTGAAGTTTACATGGATGATATGCTTGTCAAGAGCTAGACCTCATCTAATCACATTATCGACCTTGAAGAGAGCTTCAACACCCTTCGAAGGTATAAGATGAAGCTGAACCTGACTAAATATGCCTTCGGAGTGACCTTAAGAAAATTCTTGGGGTTCATGGCCTCAAGGTAGCAGATCGAAGCTAGTCTAGAGAAGATCCGGGCCATCCAGGAGATGATCATCCCAAAATGAATAAAAGAAGTCCAGTGCCTGATCGAGAAGGTGGCATCCTTAAATCGCTTTGTCTTGAAGTCGGCCAAGTAGTGTATGCCCTTCTTCCGGGTCCTCAAGCAACCAAAGAACTTCTATTAGACGGCAGAGTGCCAACAGGAATTCAAAAAACTCAAGAGCTACCTCAGTTTGCCCCCACTATTGGCAAAGCTCGAGCCTAGAGAAGAATTATTCCTATACCTGGTGGTCTTTCCTACAGCCCTAGTAGCGGTCCTGATCAAGAATGAGGCAAAAGTGCAATAGTTGATTTACTATATGAGCTATGAGAGATGCGGAGACTAGGTACACTAAATTGAAAAAATTAACTTATGCTCTTCTGATTGTAGTCAGGAGACTTCGGTCCTATTTCTAGGGGCATACCATAATACTCCTCACTGATCAACCAATCAAGATAATTCTTCATCAAACAGATACCTCTAAAGGAATAGCGAAGTGGCCTATTGAGCTGATAGAGTTTGACATCAACTATCAACCTCGGCCGTCAATCAAAGCTCAGATACTACCAATTTTATAGTTGAATGCATGATCCCGGATGATGCTAAACCTGAGTAGAATGAGGACAGCATTTCATGGTTGTAATCGAGCTCTCCTAAAGAAAGAGTGGACCTTTCCAAAGATTTTTGGGCCATGTATGTGGATGGCTCCTCCAATGCTTCTAGTACAGGTGCTGGACTGATCCTGGTCAATCCCGAAGGGGTCATCGTCGAGTGTGCACTATGCTTTGAGTTTCTTACAACAAACAATGGGATAGAATATGAGACTCTGATAGCAGGGCTGAAGATAGAAAAGAACTAGAGGCAAATCAGCTCCAGGCTTATAGTGACTCATAGTTGGTAGTGGGACAAGTCAATGGTAGTTATGAAGCTCGAGAGGAAAGTATGATAAAGTATCTTAAGAACGTAAAAAGCCTGACCTCAGCCTTCAGCAGTTTTGGCATTCAGCAAATTCCAAGGGTAGAGAATACCAGAGCCAACCTCCTTTTCAAGCTGGCCACACTTGCCCCCAACGAACTTTCCAAAGAAGTATACTTTAAAATGTTGAAATGCCCAAATACGGAAGAGCCACGATCTACAATGTAGATTGATCATGAGCCCTACTAGATCGATCTATTGGTCACTTATCTCAAAGATGGGATACTCTCCTATGATCTAAAAGAAGCTCGAAAGCTGAGAAACCAAGCCTTCTGATATATTCTGTATGAAGGTAAGCTGTACAAGAGATCATATTCCTTATCACTTTTGAAATATCTCTGACCTTCTGAAGCTGACTTTGCACTATAGGGAGTGCATGAAAAAATCTGTGGGAGTCATCTGGGTGCCAGATCCCTATCTCACAAGCTACTTCAATAAGGATATTATTGGCCAACTATGAATTATGATTATGTCGAATATGTTAAAAGATGTGACCGTTGCCAGAGGAACGCAAATATACCAAGGTAACTAGCCTCCAAGCATACACCCTTGAGTGCCTCTTGGCCATTTGGGCAATGGGGGATGATATACTTGGCCCCTTCCCGATAGCATTCGGACAACGAAAGTTAATCTTAGTTACGTTCGACTACTTCACCAAATGGATCGAGGCCAAACCACTAGCAAAAATTACTGAAGCTAAAGTACAAGACTTTGTCTAGAAGTCGATTGTTTGTAGGTTTGGCCTGCCCCAAATCTTGTATAGATAATGGGTGATAGTTTATCGGGATGAAGTTTGCTGAGTTCTATGAGGATTTGAACATCTCCCATAATTTTACATTGGTGGCTCATCCATAAGCAAATGGTGAAGAAGAGGTGACCAACAGGACCTTATTACAGGATATTAAGGCAAGGCTTGAAAGAGCAAGGGAGATTTGGGTGGATAAACTCTATCATGTATTCTGGGCATACCGAACCATCCAAAGACTGCCAACTAGAGAAACACCATTTGCCTTGGCCTTTGGAATGGAGGTAGTCATCCCAATCGAGCTCAAACTTCCATCGGCATAGGTCATGACCTTCAATGAGCAGCGTAATTCGCAAGACCTCAGAGCTAATCTCAACCAGCTGAAAGAAAAATGAGAGGAGGCTCAAGTTTGGATGGCTGCTTACAAATGAAGAATGGCTCGATACTATAACTCCAGAGTCAAAGATAAAGTATTCAGTCTCAAAATCAGGAGAAGCTCACCCCAAATTAGAAAGGATCCTATGAGGTCAAAAACGTTGTTCGGTCCAGGACATATTACTTGAAGGAGCTTGGAGGAGCTGATCTACTTCGATCATGGAACTCGAAAAATCTACGAACATATTATCGATGACTCTATCGCAATAAAATCCCTCTACTTTAACTCCCTAATCCTTGTTATAAATTTGTAATGATGGAAAATGACTTTCCAAACCTAACCATGCAACGAAGACAGCCATATTAGGAATAGGAGGAGAACCTTGTTCTAATGTGAGTAAAGCTGAAGGCCTTGTTAATTTAAGATGAGATGAGGAGAAAGGTGAAAGAAAATCTCATTTTCTGCTGTAGGATTGTGCAGATTTGATCAGATCTGGGATGAATTTTTTTAAAAATTTCTAAATGATCTAATCAGATCTAAGAATTCTTAGATCTAATCATGATGATTTGATATTAAAAATTAAAATTAAATCAAATTTAATTTCTTATCTTGTTTGGATAATCTAATTATCCTATGATGATCCTGATCTTTCTTGAGGTTTTTGAAAGAGCCATGCATGTGCCTGATCTCTACTAGTATCCACTTAGGTAGGATTTGGATGTCTTCTTCTCATAAATCTTTTCTCCAAAGATCAGATCTAAATCTAATTTGAAGAATCTTCAAAATAACTTTTGAAGGCAGCATATCCATCTCACAAACACCATCGCATAGATGCTGAACTCTTCACAAATTTGATTGGATTTTCTTCTTTAATTTATGCCCAATTTTTGGCATGTAGAAGAAGGAGATAGAGAAGATTAGAGGGGGTATGGAAGATGGAAGGGGCGATAGTCTTTTGGGTGAAAAAAAAAAATTTGTGTTGAAGTGCCTTGGCGTGAGAAGGATTTTATATCAAATACCTTGCGCCATCTAGACTCCTAAGTGATCAAGCAACTTATTTGCTTGATTACTTAGGACTCCAATCTAATAACTCACATTGCCAACCAGATCTTTATCAGGTTTGGTTGCCCAAAACTCCTCCCAAGTTGGCATGAAGAAAGGATGAGGAGTCCATGGCGCATGGGCCTCCTCCCTTCAAGAGTTTGATCCAAATCAAACTCTATTAGAAACCCAATCTAGGAACCACCAAAAATCATAAAATTAGGCTCAGCCAAAGTATGACTCAAGCCCAATCATATATCCAAAAATCAAAGCAAAATTATTTCCAAAGAATTTTTTAGAAGCCTCTAATCAGGTGACCCTCAGTTCTCTCAATTAGGTCAACTTTTGACCCTAGTCCAATTTCACCATGAATGGATTAAATTTCTATAATTAATCTAACCTGAATAGATTTCAATCAGATAAAATTAAATCTATTCAAGATATAAGAATGAGTTAAATTAAATTTAACTCAGTTGTGATGAATCAGAAAGATTATAAAAGGAGAAATTCAGGCTCAATCGTGTGCTAGCATGATTACCTTGAACATGATTAGATCTTATCCAAATCAATCAAATTGGATTAGCTCAATTGATGATATTCAGATTCAAACCCTTGTTTGTATGATCTAGTTAGGTTCAGTTTTATATGGTAATGAGATATGTCATGATCTCTATCATCGACATCATCGAAACACCTTTCGATGGACCAGAATTTTTCTAATTCATACAATTAGAATGATCGATCATCAAAATCATTCTAATTGCTTCCAAAATCCACCAATGACACCTAGCAGTATATGGTGGTAACCCATCAAAACTGAAAGTGAACCTCTTGGTGCAATTACCTGTGGGATTAGGTTCTTCTATCTTGAGCTCCGATAGGATTAGGGTTAAGGTGAACTCATCAAACCCAACATCCGTCATATGAATTAATCGTTCGATTCGAGTGCAATATGAAACCCTCATAGAAACTCTTTCTATCATCTTCACTTTGCCATGGCCATGGGCTTAAGGACTCAATCTCATAATTATCATAGGGCTACTCCTCATCTATCAAGGTAGATAGATCTTCTTTTGGTACAATCTAATTCCTACAATGAACATGCTATAGCCAACACACACCTCAGGATTCTGGATAGCTAGGAGACTGAGTTATGGTATAGTCAAACTATAACATCCTCAAGGTAAACTATCGATGCACCTCAGATCAAAGAACGAGATACACCACTGTAGCATCAAGCCAATCATTGACGAGAAGATAGACTTCCTTATGACTACTCGAGGTGGTCACGCTTAGTGCCATCATTCTCTAATGAGTACCTATACTTTACTTCGATGTCTCCACACCATATACTGAAGTTACATCTATCCTAAGAAAGTAATCGTACACCAACCTTCTAGATCGATCACCATCCTCGTGATGATCCTATGGTCGGGAGTAATTTATAAGTTAATTATGAGAATTAATGTCTTAAATTTTCAACTCTTGAAAATATGAACTATCATTATCATTAACTCAAAGGATGTATCATAGATACTTTAAATACACACTATGATAGAAAATAACTCTTTTATTAATTTATAGTCAAAATTATAAAATTGCCCTTAGAAGTGTATTATAAGTGTTTAGCCAATCTAGCTTATATGGCACACATCTAATAAACTTCCACTTGATCTAAAGCTAATTGACTACAAATTTAAGTTCCACCTTCTTAAGGTGGGCTTCGATCTTCTGCTGGCTCAATGGTTTTGTCAACAGATCACCCGCATTGTCTGTAGTGTCGACTCTCTTGACCTTGACGTATCTCTTCTCGAGATAATTGCGGATGAGGTGGTATCATTGCTCGATGTGCTTGGATTTCTGATGAGACCTCAGCTCCTTACTTAGGGCTATAGGGTCATTATTATCGCAGTACAGAGGGACGGCATCTGATGGCATTACTCCAAGCTCTATGGTGAACTTCTTATACCAGAATGCCTTCTTTGCAGCCTCCGATGTAGTGATATACTATGCTTCCATGGTGGAGTCTGCTATCACCGTTTGTTTGAAACTTTTTCAACCGACAGCTCCACCATTACAAATAAATAGACTTTTAGATGTCAACTTTCGATCATCTATGTCGGACATAAAATCCAAGTCTGTATATCCCTGGACCTGAAGTTCTCTATTATCAAAAACTAGAAACAAATTCTTAGTCCTTCTCAAGTACTTAAGGATACATTTTACAGAAGTCCAGTGCTTTTCGTTTGGATTCAACTGATACCTGCTCGTGATATTCACAGCATGGGTAATATCAGGTTGTGTACATAGCATGGCATACCTGAGGTTCCCTATTGCCGAAGCATAACGGATCTTGCTCATGCGTTCAATCTCCTCAGGTGTGCTAGGGCACATCTTCTTGGAGAGATGAATGCCATGTCTGAAGGGCACTAATCCTCTCCTAGAGTTTTTCATGCTAAATCATTTTAGCACCTCCTCTATGTATATCTTTTATGAGAGACCCAGCATCCTATTTGGTCTATCCCTATAGACCTTAATTCTCAGAATAAAGAATGCCTCTCCTAGATCTTTTATAGAGAACTCCTTACTTAGACAACCATATTTTGACTGTAGTCAACATGAAAATATAATTCCCAATTAGGAAGGTGTCATCCATGTATAATATGAGGAAGACAATAGCGCTTCCACTAATTTTTTTGAAAACATAGGGCTCCTCCTCATTCTTGATGAATCCAAATGATTTGATTATATCATTGAAACGAGCATTCTAGCTCCGAGATACTTGCTTAAGTTCATATATGGATCTTTGCAGCTTGCATACCTTATGATCATTATCACTGGATGTGAAACCCAGTGAATATTCCATATAGATATCTTCCTCAAGATATCCATTTAAGAATATCATTTTTACATCCATCTACCATATTTTATAATCGAAATAGGCTGTAATAGTAAGCAATGTGTGGATGGATTTGAGCATGGCTATTGGCGAAAAAGTATCCTGATAGTTAATGTCTTTGCACTGACTATATCCTTTCGCTACGAGCTTTTCTTTGAATGTCTCTACATTTCCATCGACACCTATCTTTCTCTTGAAGATCCATTTACACCCAATAGGTACTATACCTTTAGGTGGATCTACCAAGGTCTAGACTTGATTCGAACGCATTGAGTCAATCTCTAACCTCATTATCTCTAACTATTTCTTGGAGTCGATATCTGATATCACCTTGTCATAGATTTTGGAATCATCACCACGAAGCCCAATTCCTATAAGGAATATTTTCTCTATGTCTTCTGATATAGTACCTAAGTACCTTTTAGGAGGATGAAAAATTCTACTTGATCTATGAGGTGAAGAAGGTAGTGTCTAGGTTGGCTCCATCTGATTGGATTCCATAGGTTTCTTAGCTCGTTTCTCATCGGAGACTTTCTCCTCGAGTCTAATCTATCTTCCGATGCCACCATTTAGAATAAACTATTTTTCAAGAAAGATGGCGTGTTGACTCACAATCACATTATGATCTTTCGAAATATAGAAATAATATCCTAATGACCTTTTAGGATATCCAATAAATCGAGCTCTAAAGGACCTAGCTTCTAATTTGTCAGCTTGTTGTCTCTTGACATGGACTGGAGCACCCCAAATTCTGAGATGAGTCAGACTTGATTTCTTACCATGCCATATCTTATACGGTATGGTAGGAATGATCTTAGAGAAAATCCTATTCAGTAAATATATAGTGATTATCAGACTATGACCCCAAAAAAATTTAGAAAGATCAAACTCATCATGAATTGGACCATATCTAATAGGGTCCAGTTTCTCCATTCTAAAACCCCATTGAGTTGAGGCATTCTAGGTGGAGTCCATTAAGAGACTATGCCATTATCCTTAAGATAGTCTTGAAATTTTTGACTATGATATTTACCTCCTCGATCTGATCGAAGAACCTTAATGGACTTTCCTATTTATTTTTCTACTTCGAGTCTGAATTTCTTGAACTTTTCAGAAGCTTCAGACTTATGTCGCATCAAATACACATACCCATACCAAGATAAATCATCGGTAAAAGTGATAAAATAGACATAGTTGTCTCTAGCTGGCATATCAAATGAGCTGCATACATCAGTATGTACTAGGGCAAGTAGGTCTGTGGCCTTTTCTCCATGTCCTACAAAAGAAAGCTTGGTCATTTTGCCATGAATGCATGATTCACAAATCAGATATGACTCGAAAGTCAATGGATTCAATTGCCCATATTTGTCCAATTTATTAAGCTTGTCTTCAGCTATATGACCTAGCCTAAGATGCCAAAAATATCTATCATTTAGATGTTTAGACTATCCCTAGGTTGCTTTGATCCTATGGCATTCACGTTTTGCTTGATATTAAAAATAGAAACATTAATATGTAACTGATAGAGACCATTTATAAGGAAACCACTTATAATTTTATCTTTTTCAAAAAGAATATTATAATGATCCTTAAGAAAACTAATTACATAGCCTTCTTATGCTAAACATGAAATAGAAATCAAATTTCTGCTTGCTGTAGGCACATAAAAATAGTCCCTAGGAACTAAATCTAATCCAATCGGTAATCGAAGAGGATAGGTTTCTATGGCCACAGCAACAACTCAAGCTTTATTTTCGATGCATAGGATTATCTCACCATCTCTCAGCCTTCTGCTATCCTTAAGATCCTACATAGAAGTGCATAAGTGAGCACCAGAACCAGAGTTAAGCACCCAACTGGATGTAGAAGAAATCGTAAGATTAAATTTTATAACGAGCATACCTCTAGATGGACCTGCCTCCTTCTTATTCTTCAGACTAGCCAAGTAAAGAGGATAGTTCTGCTTCTAGTGGCTATCAGTGTTACAATGGAAATATTTTTCTTTGTCGAACTTTTTCTTCGACTCTACCTTCTTCTTCTTTCACTATCCACCTTCTACTTCTTCACGGACTTCTTCTTCATTCCAAAAGACTTTCTCTTGAAAGAAGTCCGCTCCATAGTAAGTACTGAGCATTTAGAATCTTTCATAAAAAGCTCAGTAGTAACCAACATGTTCATAAGTTCAGCTAAGGTATTCTGAAGTTTATGCATATGGTAGTTCATGATAAACTGTCCATATGCATCAGTCAAGGATTACAAAATTATATCAATCTATAGATCCTGATCTAACTTGATACTAAGCTTCTCTAGCTCTTCTAAGTTCTTGAGCATCATCAGATAATGATCTTGGATCGACCACTCATCATGCATCTGAGAATTAAACAGTCTCTTAGTGACTTGATATTTGGTTGTGTGACTCTTTTCACTAAACAACTCTTATCGGTGAGCCAACATTTGGTGACTAATCTTAATGTCTTCATGTTGGCACTGGAGCTCATCAGACATCGAGCCCAACATGTAATACCTGACTTTGTTATCTTCATCCATCCACTTCTCAAGAGATGCTCTTTGATCAGCGGATGGATGGGTTGGTAAAGTGGGAGGATCCTGTTTCAACACATGATTCAACTTCTCGAAACCTAAAATAATTTTGAAGTTCTGGAGCCAATTCTTGTAGTTGGGTCTTGTCAATCTATGGGTGTCCAGGATACGGCTAGTGGGTTAGATGCAGATATTTTTCTATAGAGAGTCAAAGTTTCTAGTTAGATTTTTTAATTAAACTTAATCAATTTATTTAAAAATTTAATTTTTAAATAAATTAGGCTTCCACTATTTACTTGGATCCCTACACTTCTTTGGTAGAGATGCAAAAATCTTCATGATTATATATTTCTAGTGGATGGTGCGGTCCCACCGACTGGCTCATCACCTCACCTAATAGTTATTGGTGATGGATCAACTGATGAGTGGACAACTCTTATCCAATGATTTTTTAATCATGGTATATCCAAACCTAATATCTAATTCATGAATCTCACCATATCCAGAATATTGATTCACTCCTTAGTTAAGTCAGACCCACCATTTGCATGAATTGAATTTTTTATTGGATTCCTCACCGTATCCAAAATATTAAGCCCAATCCATCCTCCAACCCATAGCATCCAATGTCTAATAAATGTGGTTGCATCTTTTTGGTGCAATTGAGCCACTATAACCAGTCGAGAACAACTGAGCCACTGTAACCAGCCAAGAACAATTAATCCTGAGAAGGGCCCGCACATCTACAATGGTCCTGAGAAGGGCCCGCACATCTACAATGGTGGAAGACCTTAGACTTAATATTTTCTTAGAAAGATTTAATTTAGGTCTCTTTAAACTTGAGTTGACTTAGTCATAACAATTATGACTAATCTAGTGGCATGGGTTGGCTCAAATTGTTAGCCATCTCAAATCAAAACTGGATCAATGCAAATGATTAGATAAATGAGATCGGTGGAAGGGATATGCCATTAACTTAACAAGAATGCATTCAGATTGAGTAGCTCCTAATTAAAAATTAGTCGATCATATCTGCCAGACTTACCTTAGACATCAAATTATTGAATCAGAATCGATTGGGTTAGCCTATAATCTAGGCTCGAACCGCAGAGCCAAATTAAGTCTTAACTTGATTGAGTCATATCTTAATGTAATTCGATCTTGATCCAGACTTAATTCTATTAGGCTGGTCAAATCTAAGCTTTCTTTGATTCTATCTAACCAACTCTTGATTTGATTTGATCAACCACTAGACCTAACTGAGCTACCCAAGCCCAAACCCAATTTTATGAATATGTCTTAGATCTAAAATTTATAATTTTTTGATCTAATTAATTTTATGATCTTAATTTTTAATTAAATTTTGGGTTCATGAATAAAATATATAACAAAATCCTAGGATTTCAAGATCTAGAGTTTTGTAGAAAAATAAGTTTTGATTTCTGATTAAGGACGAACACGCACACATCATAAGAACATCCAATCAAATGGGAGGAGAGCATCTTTAAATCCTACTTTGTTCTTATGATTGAATGACCAAGGGGAATGTCTTAATCAAAAATATGATTTCTACTACAAAACTAGTTAGATCTAAATCATATATCGCATATACAATTAATGATCTAACTTATATATATTTTGCATACATCTCATGTATTATTACTAAATTAAACATGCATGCTTTCAAATCTGATATATCATATATAATATCTAAAAAATAGAATTTAAATTTGATCACATCAAATAAAACTATTTTAGATATTTTATAGAACTATTCTATAACTAGATAAGCATGCATCTTTCATATCTCATATGAATAAATTAAAATTTTATTTTTTATTTTTTAGATCTTTTACAATAATTATAACTTCAAAAAAATAGAAATTAAATAGATCTAAAATTATTTTTAATTAAATTATAAACATGATTATGTTAGACTACACATAGAACTATTCTATACCTAGTCTAGTCATGCATCTCATACATTATAGATCTAAATTATTTAATTTTAATTTTTTAATTTTAGATCTAATCACATATAATATGATATCTAAAATTATTTAATATTAAATTATATAAAAAATAAAATTAGATATAAAATAGATCTAAAGAACCTCAAACTTAGCTTTGATACTAGTTAAAGAAAAATCTCATTTTCTATCGTAAGATTGTGCAGATCTGATCAAATCTGTGATGGATTTTTTTAAAAGTTTTTAAATAATCTAATTAGATCTAAGAGTTAATAGATCTAATTATGGTGATCTGATATTAAAAGTTAAAATTAAATTAGATTTAATTTCTTATCTTGTTTGGATAATCTGATTATCCCATGATGATCCTGATCTTTCCTAAGGTTCTTAAAGGAGCCATGCACGTGCCTGGCCTCTACTGATATTCACTCAGGTAAGATCTAGATGTTTTCTCCTCATGAATCTTTTCTTCAGCAATATATGATGGCAATTCATCAGAACTAAAAGTAAATTTCTCGATGTAGTTACCTATGTGATTGGGTTCTTCTATCTTGAGTCCTGATAGGATTAGGGTTAAGGTGAACTCGTCAAACCCAACGTCCATCATATGAATTAATCATTCGATTTGAGTCCAATGTAAAATCCTAATAGAAACTCTTCTATCATCTTCACTCTACCATAGCCATGGGCTTAAGGACTCAATCTCATGATTATCATAGGGCTACTCCTCATCTACTAAGGTATATAGATCTCCTATTGGTACAATCAAATTTCAGCAATAAACATGCTATAGCCAACATACACCTCAGAATTTCGAATGGCTAGGAGATCGAGTTATAGTATAGTTAAACTATAACACCCTCAAGGTGAACTATCAATGTACCTCGGATCAAAAAACTAGATACACCATTGCAGCATCGAGCCAATCATCGATGAGAAGGTAGACTTTCTTATAACTGCTTGAGATGGTCATGCTCAGTGCCCTCGTTCTCTAACGAGTATCTATACTCTCGCTCCAGTATTTTCATACTGTAGACTTAAGATACATCTATCCTAAGAAAGCGATCATATACGAACCTTCTGGATTGATCACCATCCTCATGATGATCCTACGGTCGAAAGTAATTTATAAGTTAATTATGAGAATTCATGTCTTAAATTTTTAACTCTTGAAAATATGAACTATCATTACCATTAACTCATAGGATGTATACAGACACTTTAAATACACACTATGATAGAAAATAATTTTTTTATTAATTTATAGTTAAAATTATAAAATTATTCTTAGAAGTGTATTACAAGTGTTTAGCCAATCTAGCTTCTATGGCACACATCTAACAAGAGGCCCTTCCAGCGGCTCTAATGTACCCCTACAATCATGTTAGGAATAGGAGGAGAACCTCATCCTAACATGAGCAAAATTGAAGGCCTCGTTAATCTAAGACGAGATAAGAAGAGAGGCCCTTCCAACTGCCCTAATGTGTCCCTACGACCATTTTAGGAATCGGAGGAGAATCTTATCCTAACATAAGCAAAGCCGAAGGCTTCATTAATCTAAGATGAGATTGTGAGAATTGATGGTGCTCCCAAGCCTTAGGAGGCCATGGAAGGAGTCAGGATGTTGGCTTCAGGGATTTCAGGTGTTTGGTTGGTGCTTCAAAAATCTAAAATTTAAGGTGGAGCAAGAAACCAAAGCCAAAGAATTAAGACTATAGAAAAGATTATTTCTACAAGTTAGCTGACTTAGTCTGAAACTAGGTTGGCTAAGTCTCAAAGGATAGGCCAAACAAAGAGAAGCACGTTCGGGACTGCAGCATGGCACGCTACTAGGTCGGCTCAATTTTACACGCTACTGGGTCAGCTCAGTCTGAAAGTGAGCCAACCCAGTCTCAAGTTAGTCAGCTCAGTGCTGAGACTGAGCTGGCTTAGTCCATGGGTAGAGCTACGTGAGGATCTATTTGGAGCTAAGATAGAAACTTATCCTAGGGGTCTTAAGGCCGGGTTTGAGAGGTCTTAAGGAGGCTAACTCATGTATGGATTATGCTTAGATGCAGAAGATGAAAGCATGGAAGACATGGGTGTACATGGGCTTAATGAGTGCTTTCATGTATTGGATTAGCTAGGAGAGTTTTTGGTCAGGCCTAATGGCTATGTATAGATACATAGGTTATATTAGGATTTAAAAATAGGGGCAAGCAATATAGATCTTTACTCCCTTCAACCTCTCGTCTCTCTTCTCTCTAGAGTAGTTGTCGTAGGTTCCTAAAGAAGTCCTAGAGAGAGGGGGCACCTCCCTTAAGTCCAAGGAGGGAGTTGCCCCAGCATAGATCTAGGTGATGGATATATGATACATTGCCTTAGAGAACGTCAAAGATCTCCTGTGATCCATGCTAAAGATCAGGGGCTTCCGCAATATGGCATCAGATCTAGGTGATGCCAAGACGATGCACCAACAATTGATATCAGAGTGATACCAAGATCTAGCAATTAGTATCAGAGCCTGATGGTGTGCGAAAGCGAAGAAGAAGTCATATAGGATGAAATCAAGAATCTGCACGAGTATTTCATAGTATATCTTAGATTTACCTTTGTTATTGCTGTGGTTTGTCCAACCGAAAGTAGTGGGTTGAAGGTGGAGGCTGAGAGGATTAATGAAAAAAAAATTTCTCAGAATGGAAGGTTTGGATGCATGATTTGCTGGTCGGTCTTGATGAAATAATCGAGGTATATGATGGTAGACAAGGAAGGGAGTGCTGGAGTGCTGCAGTAGTGCTTTCCTGAAGATGTAGGATTGAGAGAGGCTTGATGATGCAACAATCGAGGAAGGTATCTCAATAGAGAGCATCAAAATTCTCTAGAAAGATAGATAGTGTGGGGCTATTGAAAAGAGGTTTTTCAAGGATTAATGGTTGAAGGAAGGCTAAAGAAGCGACTATACATTCTTTGATTGCAGGAAGGCGGGGAAGTAGTCGAAGATGTATTCAGTGGTTTGACCAGAGCATGGATTTATGGATCTTTAGGGATGCTGGAGATGGATGATCCATGGAAGTCCAGTAGGTTAGGACTGGATGATTGTAGAGTGGCACAGAGACGAGTCAGAAAGTATTGGAGTGCTGCAAGAACGCTATCCTGAAGGCACAGGGGCTGAGAAAGACTCGGTGGTGCAGTAGTCAAGAGAGGTATCTCAGTAGAGAGTGTCAGGGGCATCTTAGTGAGATTGGAAGTAGGTCTCCAGGAGTGTCAGGAGGTCTCAGGGAGCACCAGGAGGTCTCGGCAGCCAGGAGTGTCCTAGATCAGGTTTCTTCTATAGGAGTACCAGGGAGAGTCGCAGTTCAGTGGAGGATGGTTTGTGTACAGCAAGAGAGGATCCAGATAGCTATGAGGAGGCAGTGTTGAGATGAGTCAGGGAGTGCTTGAGGGATGTAGGAGCACTATCCTAGAGGCACAGGGGCTGAGAGAGGCTCGGTGGTGCAGTAGCCGAGGGAGGTACTTCAGTAGAGAGCGTTAGGGGCACCTCAGGAAGATCGGGAGTAGGTCTCAAGCAGAGTCATGGAATCTTGGGAGCCTTAGGATGAGGTAGGTGGGTCTAAGCTCATGATAGGATTTGAGCTGTAGTTCCTCCGGGCATAACTAAAGCGATGGCTAATGTAGGGGCAGAAGAGGAGAAGGCTAGGATGGAATTTCCTAGGATTCAGTCACTGAATTTAGAAGAGTTGGATGAGCTCTTAGATTTTAAAGCTGCCCGTGGATTGCAGAGGTATCCGAGATAGCTTCGAAGAGGACCGTAGAGTGTGAAGGGT
>QRFJ01000821.1:87902-116785 GCA_006176705.1 Cocos nucifera
AGTCATATGAATTAATCATTCGAGTGAATCCAATAGTGAAACTTTAATAGAAACTCCTTCTATCATCTTCACTCTACCATGGCCATGGGATTAAGGAATCAATCTCATGATTATCATAGGGCTGTCCTCATCTACGAGGTAGAAAATCCTATTGAGCAATCAATTCATACAATGAACATGCTATAGCCAACAATAACCTCAAGATTTCGAGATGGTAGAAAAACAAATTATGGTATAGTCAAACTTAACACCCTTAAGGTAAACTGTCGATGCACTTTAGGTCAAAGAACCAAACACATCATTGCAGCATCAAGTCAGTCATCGACGAGAAGGTAGACTTCTATTTGACTGCTTGAGATAGTCATGCTTAGTGCCCTCATTCTCTAACGAGTACCTGTACTCTTGCTCTGATGTCTCCATACGGTAGACTCAGGATACATCTATCCTAAGAAAGCGATCATACACCAACCTTCTAGATCAATCATCATCCTTGTGATGATCCTACGATCGAGAGCTGTTTATGAGTTAATTATGAAAATTCATCTCTTAAATTTTCAACTCTTGAAAATATGAATTGTCATTACCATTAACTTAAAGTATCACGGACACTTTAAATACAAACTATGATAGAAAATAATTTTTTTATTAATTTAGAGTCAAAATTATAAAATTATCCTTAGAAGTGTATTACAAGTATTTAGCCAATCTGACTTCTAGAGCACACATCTAATATACTCCCACTTGATCTAAAGCTAATTAGCTACAAATCTAAGTTCCATCTTCTCATGATGGGCATCAATCTTTTGCTCGCTCAATGGCCTTGTCAACGAGTCAGCTGCATTGTCTGTAGTCTTGACTCTCTTGACCTCAACGTATCCTTTCTCGAGGTAATCGCAGATGAGGTGGTATTGCCGCTCAATATGCTTGGATTTTTGGTGAGATCTCAACTCTTTAGCTAGGGTTATGGAGCCAATGTTATCGCAGTATAGAGGAACGACATCTGATGGCATCACTCCGAGCTCTATGGCAAATTTTTTGTACCAAAATGCCCTTTGCAGCCTTCGATGCAGCGATGTACTCTACATCCATGATGGAGTCTGCTATCACCGTCTGTTTGGAACTCTTCCAATTGATAGCTCCATTATTACAAATAAATAGACTTCCAAAAGTTGACTTTCGATCATCTATATCGGACATAAAATCCAAGTCTGTATACCCTAGACCTAGAGTTCTCCTTTACCAAAGACTAGAAACATATCCTTAGCCCTTCTTAAGTACTTAAGGATATATTTTACAGAAGTCTAGTGCTCTTCACCTGGATTTGATTGATACTTGTTCGTGACACTCACAGCATGGGCAATATCAGGTCATGTACATAGCATGGTATACATGAGACTCCCTATTGCTGAAGCATAAAGGATCTTGCTCATGCATTCAATCTTCTCAGGTGTGCTAGGGCACATCTTCTTGGAGAGATGAATGTCATGTCTGAGGGGTACTAATCCTCTCTTAGAGTTTTCCATGCTAAATCATTTTAGCACCTCCTCTGTGTACATTTTCTATGAGAGACCCAGCATCCTATTCGGTCTATCTCTATAGACCTTAATTCCTAGAATAAAGTATGCCTCTCCTAGATCTTTCATTGAGAACTCATTAGACAACTATATTTTGACTGTAGTCAACATGGGAATATCATTCCCAATTAGGAGGATGTCATCTACGTACAGTACGAGAAAGACAACAGCACTCCTACTGACCTTTTTGAAAACATAGGGCTCCTCCTCACTCTTGATGAATCCAAATAATTTGATTACATCATTGAAACAAAAATTTTAGCTCTGAGATGCTTGCTTAAGTCCATATATGGATCTTTGCAGCTTGCATATCTTGTGATCATTATCACTGGATGTGAAACCTAGCAGTTGTTCCATATAGATATCTTTCTTAAGATATCCATTTAAGAATATCATTTTCACGTCCATCTACCATATTTCATAATCGAAATAAACTACAACAGCAAGCAATGTGCGGATGGATTTGAGCATGGCTACTGTTAAAAAGTATCCTGATAGTCAATGCCTTCGCACTGACTATACCCTTTCGCTACGAGCCTTGATTTGAATGTCTATACATTTCCATCGGCACCTATCTTTCTCTTGAAGATCCATTTACATCCAATAGGTACTATATCTTCAGGTGGATCTACCAAGGTCCAGACTTGGTTTGAACGTATTGAGTCAATCTCTGACCTCATTATCTCTAACCATTTCTCAGAGTTGATATCTGATATCACCTTGTCATAATTTTGGATCATTTACACATAAACCCAATTTTCTTGTGAGAATATTTCTCTATGTCTTTTGATATAGTACCTAAGTATTCTCAGGAGGATGAAAAAATTCTACTTGATCTATGAGGTGGAGGAGGTAGTGTCTGGGTTGGCTTAATCTAACTGGGTTCCATAGGTTCCTTAGCTCGTTTCTCATCGAAGACTTTCTCCTCGAGTCTAATCTATCTTCTGATGCCACCATCTAGAATAAACTATTTTTCAAAAAAGATGGCATGTTGACTCACAATCACATTATGATCTTTTAGAAGATAAAAATAATATCCTAATGACTCTTTAGAATATCTAATAAATCAAGCTCTAAAAGACCTAGACTCTAATTTGTCCGCCTGTTGTCTTTTGACATGGGCTGGACAACCCCAAATTCTGAGATGACATAGACTTGATTTCTTACCATGCCATATCTCATACGGTATGGTAGGAATAGTCTTAGAGGAACCCTATTTAGTAAATATATAGCAGTCATCAGACTATGTCCCCAAAGAAACTAAGGAAGGTCTGTGAAACTCATCATGGATCAGACCATGTCTAATAGGATCTAATTTTTTCATTCTAAAATCCCATTGAGTTGAGGCATTCCAGGTGGAGTCCATTAAGAGACTATGCCATTATCTTTAAGAAAGTCTAGGAATTTTTGACTAAGGTATTCACCTCCTTGATCTGATCGAAGAATCTTAATGAGTTTTCCTATTAGCTTTTCTACTTCGAGTTTGAATTCTTTGAACTTTTCAAAAGCTTCAAACTTGTGTCGCATCAAATATACATACCCATACCGAGATAAATCATCGATAAAGGTGATGAAGTAGACATAATTGCCCCTGGTCGGCATATCAAATGGGCCACATACATCAATATGTATTAGGGCAAGCAGGTCTATGGCTCTTTTTTCATATCCTACAAAAAGGAGCTTGGTCATTTTGTCCTGAAGGCATGATTCACAAATCAGATATGACTCGGAAGTCAACGAACTCAATAGCCTGAATTTTTCCAATTTGTTAACCCTATCTTTAGCTATATGATCTAGCCTAAGGTGCCAAAGATACCTATCATTTGGACAATCCCTAGGTCACTTTGATCCTATGGCATTCATATTTTGCTTAATATTAAAAATAGAAACATCAATATATAACTAATAGAGACCATTTATAAAAAAATCACTTATAATTTTATTTCTTTTATAAAGAATATAACAATGGTCCTTAAAAGAAAACTAATTATATAAGCCTTTCTTGGCTAAACATTGAAACAAAAATCAAATTCCTACTTGCTACAAGCACATAAAATAGTTTCTAAGTACTAAATCTAATCCTAATGGTAATCGTAGAGGGTAGGTTCCCACGGCCACAGCAGCAACTCTTACACCATTTTTTATGCATAGGATCACCTCACCATCCCTCAATCTCCTGCTATCCTCAAGACCCTGCATAGAAGTATACAAGTGAGCACTAGAATCAGAGTCAAACACCCAACTGGATGCAGAAAAAACCATAAGATTAGATTCTATAACGAGCATACCTCCAGAAGGACCTGCCTTCTTCTTGCTCTTTAGGCTGGCTAGGTAGAAAGCATAGTTCCGCTTCCAATGTCTGTCAATATTGCAATGAAAATTTTTTTTCTTATCGGCCTTCTTCTTCGACTCTGCCTTCTTCTTCTTCACACCATCCACCTTCTGCTTCTTCACAGACTTCTTTTTCTTTCTAAAAGAATTTCTCTTGGAAGAAGTCCACTCCATAGTAAGTACTGAGCCTTTAGAATCTTTCATAGAAAGCTCAGTAGTAACCAGCATGTTCATAAGTTCAGCCAAGGTATTTTGAAGTTTATGCATATAGTAGTTCATGATGAACTGTCCATATGCATCAGTCAAGGATTGTAGAATTATATCAATTTGTAGATCCTGATCTAACTTGACATCGAGCTTCTTAAGCTTTTTTAAGTCCTTCATCATCATCAGATAAAGATCTTAGATCGACTGTCCATCACGCATCTGAGCCTTAAATAGTCTCTTAGTGACTTGATATTTGGTTACGCGACTCTGTTCACCAAACAACTCTTGCAGGTGAGCCAATATTTGGTGGCTAGTCTTAATATCTTCATGTTGGCACTGGAGCTCATCAGACATTGAGCTCAAAATGTAATACCTGGCTTTGTAATCTTCATCCATCCACTTCTCAAGAGACACTCTTTGATCAGTGGATGGATGGCCGAGTAAGGTGGGAGGATCTTGTTCCAACACATGAGTCAACTTCTCAAAATCCAAAATAATTTTAAAGTTTTGAAGCCAATCCTTATAGTTGAATATGATCAGTCTATGGGTGTCTAGGATACGAGCTAGTAGGTTGGATGCAGAAATCTTTCTATAGAGAGTCAAAGTTTCTAGTAAGATTTTATAATTAGACTCGATCAATTTGTTTAGGAGTTCATTTTTAAATAAATTAGGCTCCCACTATTTACTCGGATCCCCACCTCCTTAGCCAGAGATGTGAAAATCTCTACGATTATTAATTTCTAGTGGGTGGTGCGGTCCCACCGACTGGCTCACCTTCTCACCTAATAGTTATTGGTGATGGGTAAACCAATGAGTGGACAACTCTTGTCCAATGATTCTCTAATCATGGTGCACCCAAACCTAGTCTCTAATTCATGACGCTCACCATGCCTAGAATATTGCTCCATTCCTTAGTTAAGGCAGACCCACCATTTGCACGAATTGGATTTCTGATTGGGTTCGTCACCATATTCAAAATATTGAGTCCAATCCATCCTCCAACCCATAGCATCAATGCCTAATAGACATGGTTGCATCTTTTTGGTGCAATTGAACCATTATATCCAATCGAGAATAATCAACTTTGGGAAGGGCCCACACATCTATAATGATGGAAGACCTTAGACTTAATATTTTCTTAGAGAGATTTAATTTAAGTCTCTTTAAACATGACTTGACTTAGTCATAACAATTATGACTACTCTAGTGGCATGGGTTGGCTCGAATTGTTAGCCACCTCAAATTATAACTGGATCAATACAAATGGCCAGGTAAGTGAGACCGTAGAAGAAATTAACTCGACAAGAATGCATTCAGATCGAGTAGCTTCCAATTAAAAATCAATCGATCATATCTACCAAACTTACCTTAGACACAAAATTATCGAATCAGAATCAATTGGGTTAGCCTACAATCCAGGCTCGAACCGTGGAGAGCCAAATTAAGTCTTGACTTGATTGAGTCACATCTCAATGTAATTCGATCTTGATCCAGACTTAATCCTATTAGACTGGTCAAATCTAAGATTTCTTTGATCCTACCTAACCAATCGTTGATTCAATTTGATCAACCGTTAGACCTAATTGAGCCATCCAAGCCCGAACCCAATTTTATGAATATATCATAGATCTCAAAATTCATAATTTTTTGACCTAATTAATTTTCTAATCTTAATTTTTAATTAAATTTTGGGTTCATGAATAAAATATATAATAAAATCTTAAGGATCAAAAATTTTGCAGAAAAATAAGTTTTGATTTCTGATTAAGAACGAACGTGCAGTACCCCTATACACCATAAGAACACCCCTTCGAATGGGAGAAGAGGGCCTTTAAACCCTACTTTGTTCTTATGATCGGACGGCCCAGAAAAATATCTTAATCAAAAATATAATTTCTACTATAAAATTGGTTAGATCTAAATCATATATCGCATATACAATTAATGATCTAACTTATACATATTTTGCATACATCTCATATATCATAACTAAATTAAACATGCATGCTTTTAGATCTAATATATCACATATAATATCTAAAAAATAAAATTTAAATTTGATCATATCAAATAAAACTATTCTAGATATTTTATAGAACTATTCTATAACTAGTATAAGCATGCATCTTTCATATCTCATATGAAAAAAACTAAAACTCTATTTTCTATTTTCTATATCTCATTATAATAACTATAAGTTCAAAAAAATAAAAATTAAATAGATCTAAAATTATTTTTAATTAAATTAAAAATATGATTATGCTAGACTACATATAGAACTATTCTATACCTAGTTTAGTCATGCATCTCATACATTATAGATCTAAATCATTCTAATTTTAATTTTCTGATTTCAGATCTAATCACATATGATGTGACATCTAAAATTATTTAATATCAAATCATAAAAAAAATAAATTAGATCTAACATAAATCTGATGAACTGCCAACCTAGCTCTGATACCAGTTGAAGAAAAAATCATGTTTTCTAGCACAGGATCGTTCAGATCTGATTGGATCTGAAGGAATATTTTAAAAAAAATTTCTATGATCCTAATCAGATCTAAAATATCTTGGATCTGATCCTAAAGATCTGATATTATAAAATAAAAATAAAATTAAATCTAATTTAATTTTATACCTTATTTTGGGTAATCAGATTATCATGATTGATCCGAAGGTTCTGGAAGGAGCCACGCACGCACCTACCGCCTACCGGTGTCTACTCGGATAGGATCTAGAGGTCTTCTCCTTCTAAACCTCCTCTTTAAAAATTAGATCTAGATCTGATCTTAAAGTTCTTCAAAACTTCTTTTAAAGAAGCAGCAGTCGTCTCTTTCAGCAGTGCTACTTTCTTCCTGATCTAGGCGCCTTTCTTCTTTGGATGTTACTTGAACCCGTGCCCAACTCCTTGGGCATGGATAAGGGACAGAGAGAGGATTAGATGGGGCATGAAAGAGAGAGAGAGAGAGAGAGGCAGCCTTAGGGCATGAGAATTATGCAAGACTTTATAATCCTAGGTGTAGATAGGGTTTAAATAGATCCTACTACGCCATGCAGTGCCACATCATCTCGATCAATTAGAGGACTTCATTTAATCAGATCTAAAATTAATTTGTGGGATGATGTCATCTAATCCAATCAGATGAGGGTCCCTAAAAAATTCACATAGGTGGTGCCAAGATTGGATAAATCAAAAAGCTTTGGTGCTTAGGAATTTAAACCCACCAAGAAATCTTGGGGTCCCATCTCTATGGGACTCCATCCCTTATCCATATCGGCGAATGACATAAGGCTCTATATCCAACTGTCCAGGGTCAACTGTTGACCTATGTCCAAAAATGGAAATTAGCAGATGACAGAAATTGGCAGGTATTGTCTTAAATCCATTTAATAAATTAAAACAATCCTTTTTTGATCTGGACAAGCTTCAACTAAACTAAGACAAAGTTTCTGACTGAGATCAAATAAATTTGGCTCAGCCGAGATGAAACAAAATGATTACAAAAGGAGAATGTTAGGCTCAATCATGTGCTAGCATGATTTTCTTGAACCTAATTGGATCTAATCCAAATCAATTGAACTAGGTTAGTCTAATTGATGACATCCAAATCCAAACCCTTATTTATGTGATCTAGTTAGGTTTAGTTTCGTTTGATAATAAGACATGTCGCGATCTCTATTATCGACATCATCGAAATACATTCTAATAGATCAGAACTTTTTTGATTCATACAATTAGAATGATCAATCATCTAAATCATTTTAATTGCTCCCAAAATCCACCAATGATACCTAGTAGTATATGGTGGCAACCCATCAGAACTGAAAGCAAACATCTCGGTGCAGCTACCTATGTGATTGGGTCCGTCTATCTTGAGCCCTAATAGGATAAGGGTTAAGGTGAACTCATCAAATCCAATATCTGTCATATGAATTAATCATTTGATTCGAGTCCAATGTGAAACTCTAATAGAAATTCTTTCTATCATCTTCATTCTACCATAGCTATGGGCTTAAGGACTCAATCTCATGATTATCATACGGCTGCTCCTCATCTATCAAGGTAGATAGATCTCCTATTGATGCAATCTAATTCCCATAATGAACCTGCTATAACCAATATACTCCTCAAGATTTCGAATGGCTAGGAGATCGAGTTATGATGTGGTCAAACTATAACATCGTCAAGGTGAACTATCGATGCACCTCAGATCAAAAAATTAGATACACCACTGCAGCATCGAGTCAGTCATCGATGAGAAGGTAGACTTTCTTATGACTACTCGAGATGGTCACGCTCAGTGCCCTCATTCTCTAATGAGTACTTGTACTCTCACTTCGATGTCTCCACACCATAGACTCAAGATACATCTATCTGAAGAAAGCGATCGTACACCAACCTTCCAGATCGATCACCATCCTTGTGATGACCTATGGTTGGGAGCTATTTATGAGTTAATTATGAAAGTTTATGTCTTAAATTTTCAACTCTTAAAAATATGAATTGTCATTACCATTAACTCAAAGGATGTACCACAGATACTTTAAATACACACTATGATAGAAAATAATTCTTTTATTAATTTATAATCAAAATTATAAAATTGCCCTTAGAAGTGTATTACAAGTGTTTAGCCAATCTGGCTTCTAAGGCACACATCTAACAACCTTTAGCTTTGCTTATGTTAGGATGAGATTCTCCTCCTGTTCCTAATACGGCCGTAGGAGCATGTTAAAACCTCTAGAAGGGCCTCTTTCCTCATCTCGTCTTAGATTAATGAGATTTCCGACTTTGCTCACGTTAGGATAAGGTTCTCCTCCTATTCCTAATGTGATTGTAGGGACACATTAGGACTGCTGGAAGGGCCTCTTCCCTCATCTCTGTTAGATCTTGGAGTCACTCTGATACCAATTATTGGCGCATCATCTTAGCTTCACCTAGCTCTGATGCCATATTGCTGAAGCCACTGATCTTTAGAGTGGACCACAGGAGACCTTTGACATTCTCTAAGGCAGCATATCATGGATCCATCACCTAGATCTATACTGGGGCACCTCCCTTCTTGGGCTTGAGAGAGGGGCACCCCCTCTCTCTAAGGCTTCTTTAGGAACCTAGGGCAACTACTCTAGAAAGAAGAGAGAAGAGAGGTTGAAGGGGGAAAAGATCTATATTGCTTGCCCCTATTTTTAAACCCTAATACAATCTATGTATTTATACATAGCCATTAGGCCCAACCAAAAACTCTCCTGGCTAACCCAAAATATGAAAATACTCATCGAGCCCATGTACACCCATATCTCTCATGCTCTCATCCGCTGGATCAAAGCCTGACCCATTCATGAGTTAGCCCCCTTAAGACTTCTCAAACTAGGCCTTAAGATCCCTAGGATAAGTTCCTATCCTAACCCCAAACAGATCCTTGTGTAGCTCTGCCCGCGGACTGAGTCGGCTCAATCTCAGCACTGAGCCAGCTAACCTAAGATTGGGTTGGCTCAGTTTTAGACTGAGCATACCTAATTGCATGCTATGCTGAGTCCCAAACACGCTCCTCTCTATTTGGCCTATCCTCTGAGACTTAACCGTTCTAGTTTCAGACTAAGCCGACTAACCTACAGAAATGACCCTTTCTACAGTCTTGATTCTCCGACTTTGGTTCCTTACTCTATCTTGAATCTCAGATTTACTAAGCACCAACCAAGCCTCTGGAATCCTCGGACCCAACATCCTGACTCCTTCCATGGCCTCCCAAGACTTAGGAGCACTATCAATCCTCACAATCTCCATCTTGGTGTCCCAAGCCTTGGCAAACCCTTTGGTAATACACTCCCGCATGATCTCGCTGTCAGTGCACACCCTAACAACATCTATGCAAACATCACCTTCGCCAATCCTCTTCAGCTATTGTGCATCTTTGAGGCTTTTGGGATGACCGCCTCCACCGTTGAAGATCTGTGCTTGCTTCTTGGCACCATCTTGAAATTATAGAATCTCTTCTGCTTAGCAACTGCATCACTTTCTCTGAACTTTTCTAGAGAAACTACAGCATTTCTGCACGAGCATATGCTATACCACTTGACACGATCTCCTTAGAGCTATGCCTATACATCTGCACATGCTGCTCCATCAAGAACTATGCATCACCGGTGCTAAACCTCAGCTCTGAACTCATGCCAAATTTTCTCTATACTTGTGAAGCCACCACTGCGAAGCTCCATCTATATCAAAAGTCTACCTAATGCCGTAGAAGTCGACTTTATTACCAAGTCTCTTGAGGCCAACCACTCAATGTTGCACTGCTGAGCTTGTCATTGTACCTCGAACACCATTCCTATCCCTTCGAACCCTTCACACTCTACGGTCCTCTTCGAAGCTATCTCGGATACCTCTGCAATCCACGGGCAGCTTTAAAATCTAAGAGCTCATCCAACTCTTCTAAATTCAGTGACTGAATCCTAGGAAATTCCATGATATATGGTTTAAGCCTTTGGCCATTTACCTTAAAAAAATTTTTAGTCCTGGGATCATAGAGTTTAATTGCACCATGTGGGAATACATGATTAACTATATAAGGTCCATCCCATCTGGATTTTAGTTTTCCAGGAAATAATCGAAGCCTTGAGTTAAATAACCAGACTTGTTGATTTGGCTCAAAGGTTTTTCTTGAAATATGTTTATCATGGAAGGCTTTCATTTTTTCCTTATAAATTTTTGAATTTTCATAAGCTTCTTGCCTTAATTCTTCTAATTCACTTAATTGTAACATCCGATTGGAACCAGCTTTGTTTAAATTAAAATTTAATTATTTTATTGCCCAATATGCTTTATGTTCAAGTTCTACCGGAAGGTGACATGCTTTTCCATAGATTAATCTATAGGGAGACATTCCAATGGGGGTTTTATAAGCTGTCCTATAGGCCCATAATGCATCATCCAATCGATCTGACCAATCTTTTCGATCAGGCCTAATAGTCTTTTGTAAGATATTCTTGATTTCCCTATTAGAGACTTCTACCTGACCACTTGTTTGCGGATGGTATGGTGTAGCTATCTTATGTGTCACCCCATATTTTCGTAATAAAGTTCTAAATTGATGATTTGTAAAATGGGTACCCCCGTCACTAATGATAGCACGTGGAAATCCGAACCTGGAAAAGATATTCTTCTGAATAAATTTTAGGACTACTTTATGATCATTGGTTCGAGTTGCTATTGCTTCAATCCATTTAGAAACATAATCGAACAGCTACCAAAATGTATTCAAATCCATTGGAAGGTGGAAAAGGTCCCATAAAATCAATTCCCCATACATCAAAAATTTCAACCACTAAAATGGGGTTCAAAGGCATCATGTCTTTCTTTGAAATATTCCCTAAGGCTTGACACTTAAAACACTCCTGACTAAAAGTATGGGCATCCTTAAATAATGTTGGCCAATAAAAACCACTTTGTAACACTTTGGCCGCAGTTTTTCGTCCAGAAAAGTGTCCTCCACAAGCAAGAGTATGACAAAATTGTAAGATACTCCATTGTTCAGATTCAGGAACACATCTACGAATGATTTGATCAGCACAAATTCTAAAAAGCTCAGGATCTTCCCAAAAATAATATTTGATTTGAGCAAAGAATCGATCCTTTTCATTCTTAGACCAGCCATCAGGAATTTGTCCTATGACTAAGTAATTGACAATATTTGCAAACCAAGGAGTCTTTGTATGTGAAACTGTTAACAATTGTTCATCTGGAAAAGATTCTCTGATTGATACAGGTTCATTATCTTTCACTAGGATCCTAGACAGATGGTCTGCTACAACATTTTTAGATCCCTTCTTATCTCGAATTTCAATGTCAAATTCTTGTAACAGTAAAATCCATCTAATTAATCGTGGTTTAGCATCTTTCTTTGAGAGCAGGTATCTCAAGGCTGAATGATCCGAGTAAATTATGATTTTTGATCCTAATAAATATGATCTAAACTTTTCTAGGGCAAACACAATGGCTAGCAACTCTTTTTCAGTGGTGGTATAATTCATTTGTGCTTCATTCAGAGTTCTACTAGCATAATAGATCACTACAGGACATTTGTTTACCCTTTGGCCTAGGACAGCTCCTATGGCAAAATCTGAGGCATCGCACATAATTTCAAAAGGTAGTGACCAATTAGGAGGTTGTATGATTGGAGCTTTGGTCACAGCTTCTTTTAAAATTTCATAAGCTTTAAGACAATTTTCATCAAAGTTAAAAGAAACATCCTTAGCAAGGAGATTACACAAAGGACGAGAAATTTTAGAGAACTCTTTGATGAAGCGACGATAGAATCCTACATGACCAAGAAAAGATCGAATTTGTTTGACAGAAGTGGGAGGAGGAAGTTTAGAAATTAGTTCAACTTTAGCTTTATCTACCTCAATCCCTTTCTTGGATACTATATGTCCTAAAACGATCCCTTTTTGAACCATGAAGTGGCTCTTTTCCCAGCTTAACACTAGATTAGCCTCAATACATCGTTTTAATATTTTCTTCAAATTGTTGAGACAACTCTCAAAAGATTCTCCAAAGACTGAAAAGTCATCCATGAATATTTCTAAGAAATCTCCTATCATGTCTGAAAATATTGACATCATGCACCGTTGAAAAGTTGCAGGTGCATTACATAATCCGAATGGCATTCTACGAAAAGCAAAGGTTCCATAAGGACATGTAAAGGTGGTCTTTTCTTGATCTCCTGGGTAGATTGCTACCTGATTGTATCCCGAGTATCCATCTAAAAAGCAAAAGTATTGTTGGCCTGCTAGTCTTTCTAGGATTTGATCGATAAAGGGTAAGGGAAAGTGATCTTTTCGGGTGGTTGTATTGAGTTTTCTATAATCTATGCAGACACGCCACCCAGTGGAAAGTCGTGTTGGTACTAAGTTTCCATGTTCAGTGCGGACAACCGTAAGTCCAGATTTTTTTGGAACAACTTGTGTAGGACTCACCCAGTGGCTGTCAGAGATAGGATAAATAATTCCAGCATCTAACCATTTAATTACTTCTTTCTTGACTACTTCTTGCATGTTAGGATTAAGCCTTCTTTGCATCTCTCGAGTTGGTTTGGCATTATCTTCTGTATAAATATGGTGCATGCATATTGACGGACTAATTCCTTTTAAATCGGCAACGGTCCACCCTATGGCCTCTTTATATGTTTTTAGAATATTTACCAATTGGTTTTCCTGTTCAGTAGTTAAGTTGGAAGCAATTATTACTGGTAGGGTTTTCTTTGATCCTAAAAATACATACTTAAGTGATTCAGGTAAAGGTTTTAGTTCAAGTTGTGGTGGGGCCTGAATTGAAGGACGTAGTGGTTCAATTTTTCGCTCAGGTAAGGGCTCAATTTTCACTGACCAAGGTAATGAATGTGATGGTTGAGGTAAATTAAGCAGGGTATTTACTTCCTGGGTTTGAGTATCTTCAGTGGGTTCATCATCTTGTAGTAAATCTAAGGAGGAATTAGATTCAACTATTTCATCTATCTGATTGATTACAAAGCAGTCTTCCTCCTCTTGGGTGTACTTTGGGGTATTAAAAACATTAATTCTTACTTTTTGATTCCCAAAAGAAATATCCATAGCTCCCGTTTTACAGTTGATATTGGCATTCGCGGTTGCTAAGAATGGACGTCCTAAAATTATGGGATTTTGGTTCAGCTCTTGGGATGGTTCCATGTCAAGTATGAGAAAGTCTACAGGAAAATAACATTTATCTACTCTAACTAGAACATCCTCAATTAAACCACGCGGTGTTTTTATAGATCTATCAGCTAATTGCAAAATGACTGACGTGGGTTTTAATTCTCCAATCCCAAATTTTTCATAAACCGAGGTTGGAAGGAGGTTTACACTAGCTCCTAAGTCTAGTAATGCTCGGTCAAAGGTTATACCTCCAATAACACATGAAATTAAGGGTGCACCAGGATCTTTCATCTTTTGAGGTATTGGATTTAACAGGACCGCACTTACATCCTCGGATAGCATAACTCTTTTGGTGGTTCGTGGCTCACGCTTTTGGGTACAGAGTTCTTTAAGAAATTTAGCATAGGCTGGAACATGCTGAATTGCATCGATGAGGGGTAAATTAATATGAACTTGTTTAAATAGTTCCATTAGCTCCTTGTTGCGTGTTTCTTGCTTTTTGCGAGAAGAGCCTGCTTCTAAGGCCGAAGGGAACGGGGCTTTGGGTTTATATGTCTCAGCTAATTCATCTGTTCTCTTCTTTTCTTTATCCATCTTATCAGTGTCAGTACCAGTCTTAAGCTCAAGTTCTTCTATATGATTATCCTCTTCTTCAAATTTCTCATCTTGGCTAACATCAGTATTGGCCTCTATCACCTGGTCTTGATATGGGTCCTTAAGAATCCTACCACTTCTAAGTTCAGATATTGCTTTGGCATTTTCTAATTGGGGGTTCTTAGGTGGAATGTTAGATGGATGAGTAAATCCAGGTGGTTGATAGACATTGGATGGATTATTTTTAGGATTTGCAATTGGTTGGCTTGGTAATTGACCCGGTTCTCTCCTCATGCTAGACTCAGCTATTTGTCCTATTTGAGCTTCTAGTCTGGCGATTGATTGTTGTTGGCTTAGAATTAATTGTTGAAGTTGATTGAATTTATCGTCGGCTAGATTGGTCTGTTGAGGAGGTGGGTATGAGGGTTGATTATAATGTAGTGGTTGAGAAGACTGACTAGGCTGACCCTTATTATAGGCATAGTTCTGGTATTGGGGCCTATTTTGATAATTCTGAACTGGTGGGATTTGGGTCTGAGCCTGAGTTTGTTGTGGTTTCCAAGAGAAATTAGGATGGTTTCTCCAACCAGGATTATATGAATTTGAATATGGGTCATTAAGTGGTTTTGAGTAACCTTGAGCAGCTTGGACTTGTTCTTGGATAAGAGGTGGTAATTGTGCAACCGTGGGACATTCACTTACATGATGTGTTGGGCTAGCACAAATAGAGCAAATCACTTGATAATTAGAAGCTGGTGTGTATTGTGCAGGGGATTGTTGACCTAAGTTTAGGAATTGATCTAATTTCTGTGCAATAAGGTCGACTTTATCTAATTTTTGTGCTATTATGTTCAAATCTGCCTTAGAATTGAGTTCCGAAGTTTTGATCTCATAAATTCCTGCCCGTTTTTGTTGAGAAATTGATCTTTCATAAGAAGATAATGAAGCATGGTTAATAGAGTTTTCACTTAAAGTTTCAAACAAGGTATAAGCTTCATCCTCACTTTTGCTCATGAATGCACCTCCACAGGATGCATCAACCATCTGCTTATATTGATCTCCTAAACCTTCATAGAAAGCTTGTACAATTTGCCACTTAGATAGACCATGGTGTGGGCATTTTCTAAGGAGTTCCTTAAGTCTTTCCCATGATTCATGAATTTGTTCCCCTGGAAGCTGAGCAAATCCCGTGATGGCTCGCCTCATGGTATTGGTTCGTCCTATGGGATAAAATTTCTTAAGAAATTCATGTTGCATCTCTGCCCATGTTTGAATTGTTCTTCCTAATGTGCCAAGCCAGTACTTGGCTTTATCTTTTAATGAGAAAGGGAACAAGGTCAGTCTAAGGGCATCATCAGAAAAATTCTGAATTTTTACCGTAGAGCAGATTTCTAAGAACTCATCCAGATGTTTGTAAGGGTCTTCATTGGCATTCCCATAAAAAGATGGGAGCATCTGGATTGTGGTCGACTTAATCTCATAGTGACTAGCAGGGATATCAGGTATGTGGATGCAAGTCGATGGGTTGTAGGTGGAAGGAATAAAGTATTCCTTCATCTGCCTAGGTGGTTCTTCACGATTTCCAGCCATTTGATTATCTGGTCTTAAATGAATTAGTCTTTCAATTTCAGGATCTGGTTTAACTAGGTCAGGTAAAAGTGATCTTCTACCGTGCATGTACTAGTGCAATTTGATATATGGTTCAATTTTTTTTTTTTTTTAAATTATTATTATTATTTTTTTAATTTATTTATTTTTTTAAGAAAAGAAGAGAGAAAGAAAGAAGAGGAAAAATCCTAAAGAATCTTAAATCTGGAGAAGATAGGGAGGAGTTAATTTTTATGTTAGATATTATTTGGCAAACAAGTTAGGCAATCAATCCTGACTAAGAGTTATCCTAGATCTAGACAGCTCCTAACTGCCAAGATCACCTTCAAGCCCTCCAAATAGAGGATTAACCAATCAACTGGCCAGGTAAGTGTAAAGTCGGTGGGAGTCCCTCCGTTGCTTGCCTTAGACACCAATTGTGCTTGGCCAGGTAAGCGAACAGAACCAATTAAGTAACCACCTTCTTTCGGGCCCAATCGTCCCTGAACCACTTTCCTAGACACCAGTCAAATTGATTAATCCTAACTTGGTTCAACTCTTAGGATTTCTTGTCCTATTGAGCTCGAATATCCTTAAAGGTTAATGTCTAATTGATTTTAAGAGTTTAAGGTTTGGGTTAATGCAGGATGCTGGTTGGTTGTTTGTGGGCTAAGGAAGGGTGATCAAATCCCCACCTTATCTTGTTTAATGGGTTGTGCCCTTAATTTGGTTTAATATGAAATATGCAAAAAAAAAAAAAATTCCAATCAAAGAGTTCTATGCAATTTAAACTAATTAATTAAATTATAAAAAGGCTTACCTTGACTCCAGCAATCACCAAAAATAAGAATAAAAACTAATATGATGGATGCTCTAAATAATTAGGGTTTCTAATCTTGTGATGAGATTTTTAATTAGGTTTATGTAGGTAATATTTTTAATTAATTTAAAATAAAGCAAATATTAAAAATAAAGAAAGAGATTTAGGGTTTAGGAATGATCTCACCGAATAGGATTGAGAGTTTTGTTCGTGCCCTAATCTTCCTTGTTCCTTTTTTTTTTTCTTTTCTGCAAAATAAATAAAAAAAATAATGAGTAGGCAGTAAAAAAAAAATCAAAGAAATAAAGAAATTTTAATTTTTATGCCTCCCCGGCAACGGCGCCAAAAACTTGATAGGGACACGATGCTGTCGTTAAGACACCGTGTTTATCAATTTAAATCCGACTCTTTACTTTTTAAACTAACTTAAAAATTATGAAGAAAGTGGTGAGTCGGGTCGAATCCACAGAGAGGCAATGATTTATTTCTAAAATCTTTGATTTTTTTTTTTTTTAAGAAAAGAAAGCAAGGATTTTTTTTTAAAAATTAAAGTCAAAAAATAGATCTATAAATAAAAATAGAATTTAAATTATGCAAAAATAAATTTGATACTAAGATCTACTATTTAGATCTTAGCAACTACTTATAGTAAAATTAAAAAGCAATAAAGAACAAATAATTTAAAGAGCTAGAATTGAAAAGAATAATGAAACTTTCTTTATTAAATTTAAAACTAAGATGCAGAATTTAAATACAAGAAATTAAAGAAAATTCAGAATTTTAATACAAGAAATTAAAGGAAAAAAGACTAGATGAAGATCGCAGATCGGCGTAGGCATGAAGATGGCGTAGAAGACCGGCTCTTCTTCTCAGCAGCACCGCAGCTTTGAAGCAACCTTTAATCCAGAGCTTGACTTCCACCCTATACCTTAGCTTCCCTTCCAACCCTCCTCCCTTTCTTAGAGGCTTAGGATCCTTTTTATAGAGCTAGAAGAGGTAGATATTTATTTCTAAAAGCAATATGGGACTAATTTCCCTTTGTAATCATAAAAATCTTGAATAAAATTTGAATAAAAACAACTCTGTTATGACTCTGGTAAATCTGGTAAAATCAGGCTATCCGATAGGAATCGAACGGTTCAAAAATCGTCAAAATCGGATGCCTATCAGCCCAGATCAGCTCGAATTAAATTCTGGCCGTCCGATCGCGCTTGATCGAGGAAATCTGGCCGCAAATCGCGCTTCGGGAGTCCTGATCACCGCCGGGAGCGTTCTGGACCGTCGGATCGAAGCTGGAATCAGGCGCTGCCATTTGATGGTGATCCGAGTGAAATTGGCAACCGAAAAAAATGCTGACCGTCCGATCTTAACCGCAATCAACCGCAGCCGTCCGATCGCGCAATTACTGTTCCCATGGACCGCGTAGACCGGCCGCACCGCACACCGCAACCAATCAACGCTTCTGTCACCGAGTGAAATGACCAGATTGCCCTGTGAGCCGCGATAAAATTTTGTAGACCCTTTAAGGGTCTAGGTCCACCACGTGGCAGGCTCTGATTCGCCGGACTTTTGCTGAGCTGGCGGTCCACGCCTGGATCGTAGACCGGCTGATGGCTTCAATGACTGAGTCGGCTTTGATGGCTCGGCTTGGCTTGGTGGCTCGGCTTGCGGAGCCGGTTGAGCCATTTTCTTTTTTTTATTTAATTTTTATTTATTTTATATTTTTTTAAAAATTCATATCTTTTACATTTTAGCTCCGTTTTACTTGAAATTTATTTCGTTGTGATCAAAAAAATGAGCTCTTTCTTTTAATAATAAAATTTTATTTCTTAAATTTTATTTATTTTTTATTATTTTTTAATTAATTTTTAATTAATAAAAATATGAATTTTTTAAAAATTATATATAAATTGATTGATAATTTTTAAAAATTAATATAAATTAATTAATAAATTAATACTTTTATTGGTGAATTTACGATGCTTATCAAGCAGCCCTATGATGATCATGAGAATCAAGTCCATAAGCCCATGGCCATGGTAGAGAGTGAAATAATAGAAAGAGTTTCTATTAAGATTTTCACATCGGACTTGAAATGAATAATTAAATCATATGATAGAAATTAGGGTTTGATGAGTTCACCTTAATCCTAATCCGATCGAGGCTTAAGATAGAAGAACTTAATCACATAGGTAGCTGCACCGAGAGATTCATTTTCAATTTTGATGGATTGCCACCATATACTGCTAGGTGTCACTGGTGGATTTTGGAAGCAATTAGAATGATTTAGATGATCGATCATTCTAGTTATCTGAATCAGAAGAGTTCGAATCCATCGAAAGGAGTTTTGGTGATGTCGATGATGGAGATCATAACATATCCCATTATCATACAAAATTGAATCTAACTGGATCACACAAATAAGGGTTTGGATCTAGATATCATCAATTGGACTAATCCAGTTTAATTGATTTGAATTAGATTTAATTAGGTTTAAAAAAATCGTGCTAGCACACGATTGAACCTAACGTTCTCCTTTCTCTATCATTAAAAGATGTCTCGACTGAGCCAAATATATTTGTACTCACTTAGATACCTTTACTTGGTCTGACTAAAACTTTTCTAGATCAGAAAAGGGTTGTCTTAATTTATGAGATAAATTTGAGACAATACCTATCATTTTTTGTCACCTGCTAATTCTTGTCCTTTGAATTTGGTCAAATGTTGACCTTTGACCCTTGGACATTTGCCCATGTGTCATGCACCCATAGGAGAGACTTATTGACCAAGTCCACCTATCATTTGGTAGGTAGATGGAGGGTGCATGCCTAGGGTGGTGTGTGCCCCATGTGGATAAACACTGGAGTCCCATACGAATGGGACTCCAGTTTGCTTGATGGACTCAACCTAGGTGGCGCCAAAGACTCTTCTTTGACCAGTCTTGATGCCATCTAAGGTGGTTTGAGAGGAACTCTAATCTAATTGGATTAGGTGATGTCATCCTACCAATCAGATTTAGATCTGGTTGCACAAAAGGCCGTGATTGGCCGGGATGATGTGGCACTGCATGGTGCTGACAGGGTCTATATAAACCCTATTTGTGCCAACTTTTAGAGAGCTATGTCTGCGCCAACTTTCAGAGAGCTAGCCTTTTGCCAATGCCACAACCTCTCTCCCTCTCTTTCGCCATGCCATCTACCGATCTTCTCTCTCCTCTCCTCCACACCCAGAAGCAGTTGGGCCCGAGTTTGGTGCAATTCAGGCAATCAAAAGGCGATAGGAAAACAAGAAGGCAGCCCTATTACAAGAGACAGCAGCACATCTTAAAAAAAAAATTTGAAGATCTTCAAAATCTGATTTAGATCTAATTTTTGAAGAAAAGAAAGAAAAGAAGAAGATCTCCGGATCCTATCCGAGTGGATACCGATAGAGGTTAGGCAATTGCGTGGCTACTTTCAGAGCCTCAAGAAAGCAACAGGATCATCATAGGATAATCAGATTACCCAAACAAGGTAACATTAATTTAGATTTAATTTAATTTAATTTTTTTATTTATCAGATCATAAAATTAGATCTAAAAAATGTCAGATCTGATTTGGATCTAAGAGAATTTTTGAAATATGCCTCTCAATCCAATCAGATTTGAACGAACCTGATCCAAAAAATTTGATTTTTCCTTCATTGGCATGGACTGGCAGGCAGAAGGGTGACTTCAGGAATGATCTCTATGCCAGAGGATGACCTCAGGATCGATCTCTGTTGCATAGAACAAAAGATAGAAAGCAAAAATTCTTTGGATCCCAGAAGGTATCAATAGTTGAAGAAAAAGTGTCGACACCTAAGGAAAAAGTGTTGACATCTGAAGAAAAGGTGTCAACCCCAATGTTGGGATAGGCTGCAATAGCTAGTTTTCTACACTTTTTCAACTGGCCATTCTCTACTCCAATGGCTAGTCCAAGCTTGCTAATGACCAAAGCTCATTCAAGAGTCACTCCCAAGTATAAAAATAATGAGAAAAATATTTTGGATCAAGAGATTAAGGATTAAAAGAAAGAAAACTATTTGAAAAAAGTGAGTTACATTGAATATCCAAAAATAAGAGAAAAGAGAGAGATTTGAGCTTCAAATTCTAAGGACATTCGAGAGTCATCTTTCACGACACATCAAGTAAGTCTCTCAGTGACATTTGAAGAGAAGAGAAGCTACCAAAGAACACATATTCAGTATCTTCTTCGCATATCAAAAGAGTTCTTTTTTGCTATTAGTTTTGAGCTAAATTTTTATAGTTGTATTTTTTGTTTCTTTACAAATTTCTTTAGAAAAAAAAACATGGAATGTAGGCCATTCCAAGCTAGTAATTGGATGGTGTAAAGATTATGGTTGGTGCTCCTTGTTTAAAACTAACTGGGTTGATAGTGATCCCGAGAAAACTATTAATGTAGGATTGTGGTTGGCGAGCCCGACAAAACCAACTGAATTTGTTTATGATCCTAGGTTAAAACAAACGTACTGTAATATAAGGATTATAGTATAATTCTCAAAGAAAGCTTGGAGAGTGGACATAGGTATGGGGTTGCACCGAACCACTATAAAATTTTTGTGCATTTGTGTTGTGCTTTCTTCTTTATTGCTTTACTTATCTTGCATGTTTTAAAATGCTAATTACTTACTAATTTAGGTTAACTCTTGCTTAAATTCATTCACACTTGATTTTGTTTCATACACCAGTTAATTTTATTGAATTGAATTAAGCTAAGTAAAGCACATACTTGTGTAAAGTTAAATTTGACTAAAAACTTTATAAATCCAATTCATCCTCCCTCTTGGGTTGCTACCTCTAGGCAACAACGGATATGATAACACATTTTTTAAGAGTTGAGAATTTAAGACATGTGTTATCATATTAACTCATAAACTACTTTCGATCATATGATCATCATAAGGATGGTGATCGATCTGAAAAATTGGTATACGATCACTTTCTTAAAATAGATGAGTCTTAAATTTATGGTATAGAGAAACTAGAGTGAGAGTACAAATACTTATTGAGAATAAGAATACTGAGTATGACCACTTTGAGCATCATAAGGAAGTCTATCTTCTCGTCGATGACTAGCTCGATACTGTAATTATGTGTTTGGTTCTTTAAGCTGAGGTGTATCGGCAGTTCATTTTGAGAGTATTATAGTTTGACTATACCATAACTCGGTCTTCTAACCATTTAGAATTTTGAGATGTATATTGACTATAGCATGTTCATTATAGGAATTTAATTATATCAAGATGAAATTTATCAACCTTGGTAGAGGATGAGTAGTCCTATGATGATTATGAGATCGAGTCCTAAAGCCCATAACTATGGCAGTGTGAAATAATAGGAAGAAGTTTCTAATAGAGTTTAACATCGGACTGGAATCAAGTGACTCAATTATATGATAGGAATTGGATTTGATGAGTTAACCTTACCCTAATTTTATCGGGACTCATGATGAAAGAATCCAATCACATAGTTGGCTGCACTGAGAGATTTATATTCAGTTCTGATAGGTTACAACTATATACCATTAGGTATCACTGGTGGATTTTGGGATCAATTAGAATTATCTTAATGATCGATAATTCTAATTGGATGAATCAAAAAGAGTTTTGGTCCATCAAAAAGTATTTTGATGATATCGATAATGGAGATCATGGCATATCCTATTACCATATAGAATTGAACCTATTAGATCACACAAATAAGGATTTAGATCTGTATGTCATTAATTGGACTCATGAAATTTGATTAATTTGGATTAGATCTAATTAGATTTAAGAAAATCATGCTAGCACATGATTGAACCTAACTTTCTCCTTTTATGAATTTTTTGACTAGTCTGGACTCAGTCAAATAGGATTTGGCTCGTTCAGGAACCCTAATGGGTTTGTCCTAAATTGACTGGACCTTATCTTGATTAGATCAAGCCTTATCCTAATCAGATTACCCCCTATCTTGATTTTCTCTAAAAGAATTAGGACAAAGGGGTGCCAAGAGTTGGTGCCCCTTTGATTTGGTCTTTTGCGCAAAAGAAAGAAAAGGGGCGTGCACCCCTTAAAGTTTCTCTTAGAGCGCACACCCCCAGATAATTTCTAAGAGAGAGAAGGGCATATGCCCATCCCTAGCTTCATGCGTCCCTTGTGGATAAGGTTGGTTGAGGAGGAGTTTAATCCCAACAAAAGTTGTTTGGGATTTAAACTATTTTGAATAGGTCAAATATGAGTTTGAAATAGTTCAAACTCATGGGATCCTTATCTAGGCACCAAGGATGAGTTTTGTGTGACAAAACTCATGTAAATTCTGATGTGGGGTGCCAATACTAGTGAAGAGTCCTTCTGCTTTAAGCAAATTAACCTGGTTGATTATTTAAAGCCTTAGGACTCTTAGGTCTCCTATTTTCTCTATAAATAGGGATCTAAGCCAAAGTGTTTGGCAATCACATTAGCCCATTGCGAAGCCCTATCCCTCCATTTTCATGCCTCCTTTCTCTCTTCTTCTCACTCTTCCCATGCCTAAAGTTGGGCCAATCAGTTCTCCGAGTGCTGAGGTGCTGTCCGCATAAATCAAAGTCAATGGAGACTCTGATTGTGTGTCAATCAAACTACTGCCGAAGATCAAATCGAAGGCATATTCAGGACATCTAGTTGCTGATTTTTAAAGATTAGATCCAGAAGGAGAAGATCACCAAATCTAACTTGAGTGGATGCTGGTAAAGGCCGGGCATGTGCACGGCTCAAGTCGAATCTCGGGATAGCATTCAGATCATCACAGCGAGTGAATATTTCACTTATGATTAGGTGGTATCTTGATATCCAAATTTATTTTTAGTTTTAGATCTATGTAATTAAATCTGAGAACTCTCAAATTTGATCAGATCAATAAGAAAAGCTTCAAAAGTTTGCTGCTTAACCTGATCCAATCAGGCCGATACTACAGTTCCTTCATAACTTGTAGAGGAGTACCGCCATTTTGATGGTTTGATGTCTCTCTAGTAGCACCTCGAGCAATCTTTTTTATCTAATGTGGAGCTATCATAATCTTATAAGAACAATGAGCTTTCTAAAATTCTCTTTTAGATTTTTTTTTTTTGGAAGCTATGTGATAAGCACTTGATACATTATGATAAAAAGTAGTAAATATTATTGCGTTGTATGTTTATTAGTTGAATTTGATGCTTCTTAATCTCTTTTGTAGGTAATTAGGAGATTGGGCTCATACAAGCTAATGCAGACTCAAATTAGCTCAAACCCAAAGCAAAAATCAGATATCTAATGGACTAAGAGCAAACAACTCAAGGGGTTGAATCACGATCAATGGCTAAGAAGCAATTTATTGAAGATCCAAGGACCAAGATGAAAGATAGTTATTTTAAGGGTTTGGATTGAAAATGATTGATCAAAGACCTCACATGTGCCACCCCAAACTGATTTAGCATGGGTCATAAGAAAAAAGAAAATGCCAAAGAGAGAAATAAGTCATATGCTATTTTCTTCTTACCATATTTTTCACGCTCCAATTAGAAGCCACACCAAATCAAAGATTTTTCATGCATACTTCATCTTATCCATCCATTCCTATCATATTATTAGTCCTATATTGCTTAACCAATAAATTCTACTACCTCCTAGCATCTATAAAAAGCCCCTAAGACTTCAACCAAAGGTATTCCCCTCTATCCATCTCCATCTAGCCCTAGCTTCACACTTCCTTTCTCTCCCACGTAAGCTCCATATTTTCTTTCTTTCTTCTTCTTCCTCCATAAAAACTTTCTTCTTTCTCTCTTCTTCCAATAGGTTAGAAGCAAGTTGGCGATGGCGGACGGCATCCCTTTTATGCATGGCTAGGCTCCATCATCTTAGAAAGAAAGATGAATCTTATAAACAGATGGTTTGATGTTGATCTATTTTATGCTTCTCTTTTCTTTAATTAATAAAATTTTTAATTTATTTAGAAATTAAAAGTGTACTATTTCTTTTTGCTTCATTTATAAAGATCTAGATTTTGAACAATCTATACTCTAAGAGATGCATCATGATCTAAAAATACAATGCATGCTCAGATAAGAGATAGATTATATCTAGAAGAATAGATTCTCTCTTTTTACTTATGAGATTTAGTTAGATAACTTACGCTCTAAGAGACTGGCCATAATCTGAGAATACGGTCCATGCATAGAAAGAAGATAAGCTATAGCAACCGAAACATAAGTAGCAGAGCTGTAGTAGAAAATGGATATGACATCTGTTCGTGTAAAATCTGATTGATGCCAAAATCGGTGCTGGAGTCGGAGAAGATGAGATCGTCACTAACGATCCACAAAACAAGTCTCGCCTGGAGTTGAAGGTGGTGGCTCCGGCAAGACCCTCCGACGATCAAGTCAACTCTTTTGGCTAATAGAAATGGAGTACTCAAAAAAATTTTGGTAGTATTTTGAGAAAAAAAAATGAGAGCTTAGGAAAGAAAGTGTATCTGGAGGGTCTCTTAAATAGGTAGAGCTTATAACAAACTGATAGTGATAGCTGCAACCACCTAGTAGTGAGCTTTTCGGGGCCACGTGAAGTTTGTTATGGAGAGTAGTATCTATTGTCATGACGTGCCAGCCTATTGAGACCTGACAGCTAAAGTTTAGATAGGATAGGTACAGGCGATGAAGAGTTCCTAGTTATTGTTATTCCATAGGAGCTCGAAGGTTATCGAGGTTGACTGTGTGTAGGCTATTACTTGCTATATCGAGGGCATGCATCGAGGTCCTTTTCTATTGCTAGAAGGGATCCAGACAAAATTCCACTATGAGTATCTAAGAGAAGCTTGATCAAGTGGAGCCCTTCAGGCAATTGGAAAGAGAAGTTCGAGAGGAGTTCAACTGTAGGAGGAGTCTGGGAGGAGTTCGACTACCGGAGAGGTTCGAAAGGACTTCGACAGGTGGAGAAGTTTGGAAGGAGTTCGATTGGCAAAGAAGTCTAGGAGTAGTTCAACTATCGAAGAGGTCCGACTGAAGAAGAAGTCTGAGAGAAGTTCGATCGTAGAAAAAGTTCAAAAGGAGTTTGACTGATAGAGAAGTCCAACTACAATCAAAGTCTGGAAGAAGTTCGACTGGTAGAGAAGTCTGACTGAAGGAGAAGTCCAGAAAGAGTTTGACAATAGGAGAAGTCCGAAAGGAGTTCGACTGTTGGAGAGATCCGACTAAAGGAGACGTCCGAGAGGAGTTCTACTATAGGAGAAATTCGAAAAGAGTTCGACTGACAGAGAAGTCCGACTGAAGGAGAAGTCCGAAGGAGTTTGACTGTAGGACAAGTCCGAAAGGAGTTCGACTATAGGACAAGTCCGAAAGGAGTTTGACTGACGGAGAAGTCTGGCTAAAGGAGAAGTCTGGGAGGAATTCGATCGGAGTGGGTTTATCCCCAATAATAGTCTGGGAGGATAAGTCCAAAAGGAGTTCGACTGGCGAAGAAGTCAGGCTAGACTGTCCAAGGGGCCGCTCTCATTGTTCAGGTTCATCCGAAGGGGATGCAATGATAGAAGGGTGATCGAGATTGCTCTGAGACTAAATATTTAGCTAAACTTCGATGGGAGTGGATTTATCCCCAACAATAGTCCCCCTACTCTCGAGTTTGAAATTCAAAGGAAAGAAGTACAGATGCGATTGTCGAAGTTCGTTTTAGCCTCTCGCGCCTGTCAGGATGGGATGTCTTGTCGTCTTTCGTGCTAGCATCGAAACTTCATAAATATGAGGTGATCCGAAAAGATGTTTTTTAATCCTCTGCCGAAACTCTGGCTAAGGTATAGTGTAATTAAGGATCTGCCTGTCGCCACTTCTCTATCATGATGAGTGGGACACGCGGCACACATAGATCGGTCGAATGAGATCTGCAATCATAATTATCTCAAGCTTTCCTTAGCTATTAAAGGCCTTCTTCCTCCTTCGAAATCCATTCTGCTTAAGTCTTCTTCCTTCCTTCCTAAGTCCTTACCTTCCTGCTGCCCAAGAGTTTCAGTTCCTTCTCGCATCCTCTCTGCTCCCAGGCACTTTTCTGCTTGATTTTTGTCGTGCTCACCATCTTCTCGCCTTTCTCAATTGACTTAGGTCAGCTTTCCAATCCTTCTCTTTGAGCATTTGCACTTCTTTGATTTCTTGCTCTTTTGGTTTTCTCTAGTGAGTCTCTATATTTCATTTTTCTTGATTTTTGAAGATTTTTTTGGGATCTATTTTGATCCGTATGTCTTCCAAAACCTTCTAATCTACCAGTTCGTGGAGCTCATCTGGGCCGACCTTCTTAGACCCCGCTCCTCAAGCCGAGGTTAATCCGAGGAGTATGTCCCATCAGTCTTTCATCCCGGATACCATTTCTTCTATCCTTACTCCGAATGATCTCTTCCTGATTAGGATACAGTATAGCATCCCCCTAGAGTACGATCTTGAACTCTCCGAGTCAGGCGACCGTGCTAGTTTGCCTTTAACCGATTGGTTTTGTTTGTATCTAGAAGCCTTGTGCACCAAGCTTCGACTTCCAGTTCCACCTTTTGTTATTGCGTTATTTTATTTTTTTAACATTTCTTTTGCTTCCATCATACTGAACTCCTTTCGGTTTGTAATTGGCTTTCTTTCTCTTTGTCTTATGACCGAAGTCCAGCCAACTGTCTCACTCTTTCAAAATTTTTACACCTTCAAACGCCATCCTTCCGTAAAGAACTGGTGGTACTTCTCCCCTAGTTTGGTAAGAAGGGGTTACTGAAAGATGCTCCTTCTTTTATTCATAACTAGAAGAAGAAGTACTTCTTCATCCGATGCCTTACCTTAATGCTTGACCTTCCTTCCTGGAGCTTTCTTAGGGAGTCAGTTCATCGAGCTCCTAGTTTAGATGAAGCCGACCTCGAGTCTTCTAACAAGCTCAAGGTGTACCGAGCTCCTCTCCTTCCTGACCTTCTAAAGGAGCAGATCTTATTCAACCTTAGCCTGAGTCCTCTTAACCCCACTGGTATTAAATGTGTTTATATGCATGTATATAAATATATATATATATATGAACTCTCATGAAGTTTCATATATACCTTGGTTGACTATAGTTTTTTCTTTACTATAGAGATGGATACTGATGCTGTGGAAAGGCTCACCAAGGACCTTTATGCCCAAAAGAAGAAGAAGGGGGCAATCCCAGGTGGAAGTTCAAAAAGGGCGAAGGTCGGTGGCCCAAATTTCAAGGTTCTGAATGTCCCCCCAACTGCTCCTGAAGTTGTTTCGGGTGTCGAGGTTCCTTCAATCACTGAGGGCAGTGTCAGAGGTGTACGCTCTCAACCTCTCGCATCCTCAAAACTCCCCCCAAGAGGATCGATGTCTGAGCCCCCCATTGAGAGGAAAAGAGGAGATGGAGACGATAAGAAAAAGAAGAAGGCTACTGTCGTGAAGGTGGCCTGTAAGGCTCGTCGGGATGGGTCAAGCAACAGTGGTGGCGACGATCTAGGGGCGGATCCCTTTGGCAATCCAGACATCATCCGAGATCTAACCGATAAGTTTATCCTGCCCAGAGAGGTGGACCGCCTAGCCGACCTCGACTCGACGTAGCTCGTCTAGGGGTTTCTTGAAACTTTTCTCAAGGTAATCATCTTACCACATTTCTTTTTCATTTTTTCTCCCTTCTTTTTTTTATCTTATTGTGACCCATCCATGAAAGTTGGGCCACCACGTACTTGCCCACCTCAAGAGGGCAAATTGTTAGGAGGTGGAAGCACTGAAGTTTCAGGAGGATCTTCAAGCTGAGATAGATTACCTTCAGGGGAAGGTCACCAAGGCTGAGCGCCTCGCAGAGGAGAAGGTGGTGGAAAACAAGAATCTCCAAGGAGCACTTCGAAAGAAGGAGCTCATCTCGATCGGGCTCAAGGCTGCATTGACCCTGGAGGAGGAGAAAAAGAAGGAGGTCAAGATCACGATCGTTAAGCTGAAAGTTAAAATTTCAAAGTCTATTTCAGAGGCGGTAGCCCGAGCCATGGAGGAGTTCAAGGTCTCCTCCAAAATGAAAGACTTAAATATCGCATTCAGATACAAGACATTTATAAAGGGTTT
>QRFJ01000821.1:117492-149598 GCA_006176705.1 Cocos nucifera
ACAGCAGGTGTTTGATTATAAGGCTAAATTGAGGATTCAATTATCACTAAAAATTGATGGTTTATATATACTTCAATTAAAGAAACTTGAATTTAAGGAAAGAGCTACCTGCTTTCTAAAAAAAAAAAAAAAAAAAAAAAAAAAGTGCAAAAAATAGAGTATATGTGGATTGCCCTAAACTAGAACTTTGCACCTTAAATGTAGAAGTTCACATCAAATGGTGAAGGGAAGGCCAGGATGCTCAGCATAATTTAAAAAAAAAAGAAAAAAAAAAAAAAAAGCAGTGTGAAAGCTACCTTAATTCATGCACTTAACTTGGGAGTATATAAAACTAACCAAAATAGGTGATAAAAAGAAGATTCATTTGCCCTTTGAATCAACACCCAAATGCTAAGTTAGTATTCACGACACAAAGTGCTGAAAATCTTTAGATGAACTCTAAGAAAGTTTCTGATTAATCTGCCGTGAAATTTACTTCTGAAACTCAATACTTAGTTAGTGATACTGTCTAAACTTTTGATCTTAAATTCTAGATTTATTTTTGTGAAGGAAGATCTCAACAAAATATGGTAATTGATCTAAACTAAATTCTTTCTTTACTCGAGGACGAGCAAAGCTTAAGTTGGGGGGTGTGATAAGCATCATAAATTCACCAATAAAAGTATTAATTTATTAATTAATTTATATTAATTTTTAAGAATTATCAATCAATTTATATATAATTTTTGAAAAATTCATATTTTTATTAATTAAAAAATTAATTAAAAAATAATAAAAAATAAATAAAAATTAAAAAATAAAATTTTATTATCAAAAGAAAGAGCTCATTTTTTTGATCACAACGAAATAAATTTCAAGTAAAACGGAGCTAAAATGGAAAAGATATGAATTTTTAAAAAATATAAAATAAATAAAAATTAAATAAAAAAAGAAAATGGCTCAACCGGCTCCGCAAGCCGAGCCACCAAGCCAAGCCGAGCCATCAAAGCCGACTCAGTCATTGAAGCCATCAGCCGGTCTACGATCCAGGCGTGGACCGCCAGCTCAGCAAAGTCCGGCGAATCAGAGCCTGCCACGTGGTGGACCTAGACCCTTAAAGGGTCTACAGAAATTTATCGCGGCTCACAGGGCAATCTGGTCATTTCACTCGGTGACAGAAGCGTTGATTGGTTGCGGTGTGCGGTGCGGCCGGTCTACGCGGTCCATGGGAACAGTAATTGCGCGATCGGACGGCTGCGGTTGATTGCGGTTAAGATCGGACGGTCAGCATTTTTTTCGGATTGCCAATTTCACTCGGATCACCATCAAATGGCAGCGCCTGATTCCAGCTTCGATCCGACGGTCCAGAATGCTCCCGGACGGTGATCAGGACTCCCGAAGCGCGATTTGCGGCCAGATTTCCTCGATCAAGCGCGATCGGACGGCCAGAATTTAATTCGAGCTGATCTGGGCTGATAGGCATCCGATTTTGATGATTTTTGAACCGTTCGATTCCTATCGGATAGCCTGATTTTACCAGATTTACCAGAGACGTAACAGAGTTGTTTTTATTCAAATTTTATTCAAGATTTTTATGATTACAAAGGAAATTAGTCCCATATTGCTTTTAGAAATAAATATCTACCTCTTCTAGCTCTATAAAAAGGATCCTAAGCCTCTAAGAAAGGGAGGAGGGTTGGAAGGGAAGCTAAGGTATAGGGTGGAAGTCAAGCTCTGGATTAAAGGTTGCTTCAAAGCTGCGGTGCTGCTGAGAAGAAGAGCCGGTCTTCTACGCCATCTTCATGCCTACGCCGATCTGCGATCTTCATCTAGTCTTTTTTCCTTTAATTTCTTGTATTAAAATTCTGAATTTTCTTTAATTTCTTGTATTTAAATTCTGCATCTTAGTTTTAAATTTAATAAAGAAAGTTTCATTATTCTTTTCAATTCTAGCTCTTTAAATTATTTGTTCTTTATTGCTTTTTAATTTTACTATAAGTAGTTGCTAAGATCTAAATAGTAGATCTTAGTATCAAATTTATTTTTGCATAATTTAAATTCTATTTTTATTTATAGATCTATTTTTTCAACTTTAATTTTTTAAAAAAAAATCCTTGCTTTCTTTTCTTAAAAAAAAAAAAGAATCAAAGATTTTAGAAATAAATCATTGCCTCTCTGTGGATTCGACCCGACTCACCACTTTCTTCATAATTTTTAGTTAAGTTTAAAAAGTAAAGAGTCGGATTTAAATTGATAAACACGGTGTCTTAACGACAGCATCGTGTCCCTATCAACCTAGATGCAATCCAATTCCTACAAATAGTCATCCGAATGGCTGTCATGGTGTAGACCCTCACTGTCGATGCACCTCAGGTCAAAGAACCAAACACACTACTGCAGCTTTGAATCAATCATCGATGAGAAGGTAGACTTTCTTATGACTACTCGAGGTAGTCACGCTCAGTGCCCTCATTCTCTAACGAGTACCTATACTCTTGCTCCGGTATCTCCACACCATAGACTCAAAACTCATCTACTATAAAGAAGTGATTGTACACTAACCTTCCGGATCAATCACCATCCTTATGATGATCCTACGGTCAGAAGCATTTTGATGAGTTAATAATGAAAATTCTTATCTTAAATTTTTAACTCTTGAAAATAAGAGTTATCATTACCATTAACTCAAGGGATGTATCATAGATACTAAATACATATTTATGATAGAAAATAATCTATTTTATTATTTACAATCAAAATTATAATTTTGCCCTTAGAAGTATATTACAAGTGTCAGCCAATTCTAGCTTCTATGGCGCACATATCTAACAAACTTTCACTTGACCTAAAGATAATTAGCTACAAATCTAAGTCCCATCTTCTTAAGGTGGGCTTCGATCTTCTGTTGACCCAATGGCTTTGTAAGCAGATCCACCGCTTTGTTTGCAGAGTCGACTTTCTTGACCTTGACATAATCCTTTTCAAGGTAATCGCAGATGAGGTGGTATCGCCACTCGATGTGCTTAGATTTCTGGTGAAACCTCAACTCCTTAGCAAGGGCTATGGCACCATTATTGTCGCAGTATAGAGGAATGGCATCTGATGGTATCACTTCGATCTCTACAGCAAACTTCTTATACCAGAATGCCTCCTTTGCAGCGTCTGATGCGGTGATGTATTCTACTTCCATGGTGGAATCTGCTATCACTGTCTGCTTGGAATTTTTTCAACTGACAGCTCCACCATTGCACGCAAACAGACTCCCAGATGTTGACTTTCAATCATCTACATCGAACATAAAATTTGAGTCTGTATACCCTTAGACTTGGAGTTCTCCATTACCAAAGACCAATAACATATCCTTTGTTCTTCTCAAGTACTTAAGGATATATTTCACAGAAGTCCAGTGTTCTTCACCTGGATTCGATTGATATCTGCTCGTGACACTCACAGCAAGGGCTATATTAGGTCATGTACATAACATGGCATACATGTGGCTCCCTATTGCTGAAGCATAAGGGATCTTGCTTATGCGTTCTATTTCCTTAGGTGTACTAGGGCACATCTTTTTGGAAAGTTGAATGCCATATTTGAAGGGTACTATACCCCTCTTAGAATTTTCCATGCTAAACCTCTTTAGTACTTCCTCTATGTACATCTTCTATGAAAGTCCTAGCATCCTATTCGATCTATCTCTATAGACCTTAATTCCTAAAATAAAGGATGCTTCTCTAAGGTCTTTCATAGAGAATTCTTTAGATAACCACATTTTAACTGTGGTCATCATGGGAATATCATTCCTAATAAGGAGGATGTCATCCACGTACAATACGAGAAAGATAACAGCGCTCCCACTGACCTTTTTGAAGACACATGGATCCTCCTCATTCTTGATAAAATCAAATAATTTGATCACATCATTGAAATGAGTATTCCAGCTCCGAGATGTTTGCTTAAGTCCATATATTGACCTTTGTAGCTTGCATACCTTGTGATCATCATCACCGGATGTGAAACCTAGCGGCTGTTCCATATAGATATCTTCCTCAAGATATCCATTTAAGAATGCCATTTTCACATCCATTTATCATATTTCATAATCGAAATAGGCTGCAACAGCAAGCAATGTGCGAATGGATTTTAGCATAGCTACTGGCGAAAAGGTATCCTGATAGTCAATGCCTTCACACTGACTATAATCTTTTGCCACTAATCTAGCTTTGAATGTCTCCACATTTTCATCTGCACCAATCTTTCTCTTGTAGATCCATTTACACCCAATAGGTACTATACCTTCTGGTGGATCTACCAAGGTCCAGACTTGGTTTGAGTGCATCGAGTCAATTTCTGACTTCATTGCCTCTAACCATTTCTCAGAGTCGATATCTGATATCGCCTCATTATAGATTTTGGGATCATCACCATGAACCCCATTACCTACGAGGAATATTTTTTTCTATTTTTTCTAAAATAGTACCTAAGTATCTCTTAGGGGGATGGAAAATCTTTTTCGATCTATGAGGTGGAGGAGGTAGTGAATGGATTGGCTTAACCTGATTTGGTTCCCTTTGGTCCTTAGCTCATTGCTCTTGTGAGACTTTCTCATCGAGCCTGATTTGCTTTCCAATGCCGCTATCATGGATAAACTATTTTTCAAGAAAGATGGCATGTCGACTCACAATCACATTATGATCTTCTGGAATGTAGAAATAATATCCTAATGAGTCTTTAGGATATCCTATAAATGGAGCTCTGAAGGACCTAAAGGCTAACTTATCCGCTTGTTGTCTTTTGACATGAGCCGAACAATCCCAAATTCTGAGACGACTCAATCTTGGTTTCTTACCATGCCATATTTCATATGGTGTTGTAGGAACGATTTTAGAAGGAACCCTATTCAGTAAGTATATTGCAGTTAACAAATAGTGTCCCTAAAAAAAATTGGGGAGGTCTATGAAGCTCATCATGGATCGGACTATATCTAATAGGGTCCGATTTCTCCATTCTAAAATCCTATTGAGTTGAGGTGTTCCAGGTGGAGTCCATTGAGAGACTATGCCATTTTCCTTAAGATAGTCCAGGAATTTCCAACTAAGGTATTCACCTCCTCGATCTGATCAAAGAACCTTAATGGATTTTTCAGTTTGCTTTTCTACTTCATGTTTGAATTCTTTGAACTTTTCAAAAGCTTCATATTTATGTCTCATAAGATACACATACCCATACCTAGATAAATCATCGATAAAGATTATGAAGTAGATAAAGTTGCCTCTAGCCGGCACATCAAATGGGCCACACACATCAGTATGTACTAGGGCAAGAAGATCTGTGATCCTTTCCCCATGTCCCACAAAATGGGGCTTAGTCATTTTGCCATGAAGACACGATTCATAAATTAGATATGACTCAGAAGTCAATGGACTCAATAGCCTATTTTTTGCCAATTTGTTAATCCTATCATTTGCTATATGACCTAGCCTTAGGTGCCATAGATATCTATCGATTGGACTATCCCTGGCTCATTTTGATTTTATGGCATTCACATTTTGCTCAAAATTAAAAATAGATAGATCAATATGTAACTGATAAAGACCGTTAATAAGGAAACCACTTGCAATTTTATTTCTTTTATAAAGAATATTACAATGGTCCTTAAGAAAACTAATTACATAGCCTTCTAATGCAAGTCAAGAAATAGAAATCAAATTTCTGCTTGCTGCAGGCACATAATAACAGTCTTTTAACACTAAGTCTAAACTAGATAGTAGTCGAAGAGGTTATGTTTCGACGACCACGGTAGCAACTCTTGCTCCATTTTCGACGTGCAGGATCATCTCACCATCCCTCAGCCTCCTGCTATCCTCAAGACCCTACATAGAAGTGCACAAATGAGTACTAGAACCAGAGTCAAGCACCCAACTAGATGTAGAAGAAACCATAAGGTTAGACTCAATAACGAGCATACCTCCAGAAGGATCTGCCTCCTTATTCTTTAGGATGGCCAGGTATGTAGGGCAGTTTTGCTTCCAGTGGCCATCATTATTGCAATAGAAACACTTTCCTTTGTCAGTGGTCTTCTTCTTTAGCTCTGTCTTTTTCTTCTTTCCTCCTTCCATCTTCTGCTTTTTTGCAAACTTCTTCTTCATTCCAAAAGACTTTCTCTTGGAAAAAATTCATTCCATAGCAAGTACTGAGCCTTTAAAACTTTTCATAGAAAGCTCAGTGGTAACTAGCATATTCATAAGTTCGGCCAAGGAATTTTGAAGTTTATGTATATGGTAGTTTATAATGAACTGCCCATACGCATCGATCAAGGATTGTAGAATTATATCATTCTACAGATCCAAGTCCAACCTCACTCCGAGCTTCTCAAGCTCTTCCAAGTCTTTGATCATCATTAGACAATGATCTTGGACTGACTGTCCATTACGCATCTTAAGCTTGAAAAGTTATTTAGTGACTTGATACTTGGCTGCGCAACTCTGTTCACCAAACATCTCCTATAGGTGAGCCAACATTTGGCGAGCAGTCCTGATATTTTCATGTTGGCACTGAAGTTCATTAGATATCGAGCCCAACATGTAGTATCTAACCTTGTTATCATCATCTGTCCACTTATCTAGAGATACTCTCTATTCAGCGGATGGACGAGCTGGTAAGGTGAGAGGGTCCTGGTCCAATACATGAGTTAACTTCTCGGAACCCAAAATGATTTTGATGTTCTAGAGCCAATCTTTGTAATTTGGTTCGATCAGTCTATGGGTGTCCAGGATACGTGTTAGTGGATTGGATGCAAGCATTTTTCTGTAGAGAGTCAAAGTTTCTAGTTAGATATTATAATTAAGACTTAACCAATTTATTTAGAGATTTTATTTTTAAATAAATTAGCTTTCACTATTTTCTCGGATCCTTACACTCCCTCTGTAGAGATGCAAAAATCTTCGTGATTATTGATTTTTAGTGGGTGGTGCAGTCCCACCGACTTACTCATCACCTCACCTAATAGTTATTGGTGATGGGTTAGCCAATGAGTGAACAACTCTTGTTCAATGATTCTCTAATCATGGTGCATCCTAACTTGATCTCTAATTCATGAATCTCACCGTGTCTGAAATATTGATCCACTCCTTAGTTAAGTCAGACCCACCATTTGCACAGATTGGATTTCTAATTTAGTCTCTCATCGTATCCAGAATATTGAGCCCAATCCATCCTTCAGTCCGTAGCATCCAATGCCTAATAGATATGATTGCATCTTTCTGGTGCAACTGAACCACTATAACTAGTCAAGAACAATCAACCCCGGAAAGGGCCTGCAAATCTACAATGGTGGAAGACCTTAGACTTAATCTTTTCTTAGGAAGATTAGATTTAGGTCTCTTTTAAACTAGACTTCTCATAGTCATAACCATTTTGACTAACCTAGTGGCATGGGTTAGCTCGGATTATTGACCACCTCAGATCAGAACTGAGTCAACAAACATGGCCATGCCACTAACTCGATAAGAATGCATTCCGAGTAGAGTCGATTGTATCTGCCAGACGTACCTTATGTTAGATATATGTGCCCTAGAAGCCAGAATTGGCTGACACTTGTAATACACTTCTAGGAGCAAAATTGTAATTTTGACTATAATTAATGAAATGGGTTATTTTCTATCACACATGTGTATTTAGTGTCTGTGATACATCCTTTGAGTTAATGGTAATGATAATTCATATTTTCAAGAGTTGAAAATTTAAGACATGAATAATCATTATTAACTCATAAAATGCTCCCGACCATAGGATCATCACGAGGATGGTGATTGATCCGGAAGGTTGGTGTACAATCGCTTCTCTTTAGTAGATGAGTCTTGAGTCTACGGTGTGGAGACACCGGAGCGAGAGTACAGGTACTCGTTAGAGAACGAGGGCACTGAGCGTGACCACCTCGAGTAGTCATTAGGAAGTCTACCTTCTCGTCAATGACTGACTCGATGCTGCAGTAGTGTGTCTGGTTCTTTGACCTGAGATGCATCGGCAGTTCACCTTGAGGGTGTTATAGTTTGACTACACCATTACTCGGTCTCCTAGCCATATGGAACCCTGAGGTGTATGTTGGCTATAGCATGTTCATTGTAGGAACTGGATTGCATCAAGATGGAATCTATCTACCTCGGTGGTAGAGGAGCAGCCCTATGATGATCATGAGAATCAAGTCCAGAAATCCATGGCCATGGTAGAGTGAAATAATAGAAAGAGTTTCTATTTAGATTTTCACATTGGACTTGAATCGAATGATTACATCATATGACAGAGACTAGGGTTTGACGAGTTCACCTTAACCCTAATCTGATCGGGGCTCAAGATAGAAGAACTTAATCACACAGGTAGCTGCACCAAGAGGTTCGCATTCAGCTCTGATGGGTTGCCACCATATACTGCTAGGTGTCACTGGTGGATTTTGGGAGCAATTAGAATGATTTAGATGATCGATCATTCTAGCTGTTCGAATCAGAAGAGTTCTGATCCATCGAAAGGAGTTTCGATGATGTCTATGATAGAGATCATGACATATCCCATTACCATACAGAACTGAACCTAACTGGGTCACACAAACAAGGGTTTGAATCTGGTGATCATCAATTGAACTGATCTAGTTCAATTGATCTGAATGAGATTCAATTAGGTTCAAGGAAATCGTGCTAGCACTCGATTGAACCTAACGTTCTTCTTTTACTATCATAAATAAGTTGTCCTGACTGAGCCAAAGGAGTTTGTGCTCAATTCAGAGGCCTTCATATGGTCTGACTGGAGGTTGTCCAAGTCAGAATAGGTTGTCTTATTTGTAAGACATTACCTGCCATTTTTGGTCACCTGCCATTTCTTGTTCTTTGACTTTGGTCAAAAGTCTACCTTTGACTGGTCAAACGTTGACCATTGACCCTTTGACTTTTGACCACATGTCATGCACCTATTGGAGAGCTGGTGGGGGCTTGTCCCCCTGCCAGAACCTGGCAAGGAGAAGGGCGCACGCCAAGGGTGGCGTGAGCCCAAGTAGGAGGCGCCTAGGAGTCCTTGTTGGACAAGGACTCCACCTCCCTTTAGGATTCCAATCAGAGTTCTACTAAGAATCCAGTTTGACTGGTCTTAGGCACCCTCTAAGGAGGAATCCAGGGGTCTCTTTTTCAACCAATCAGATTTAGATCTGATTTCACAAAGGGTTGTGATTGGTTGAGAGGAAGAGGAGTTGGATCACGCTTAGTCTATAAATAAGACCCTGCGCCCAACCCTAATCCTAAGTCTAAGTGAATTCAATAGAGATTTCCCACGTCCAAGGCTGCCTCTCCCCTCCTTCTCCACGCCATACTCTCTTCTCCCCTTGCTCTCCACGTCCAAAAGTGTTTTGGACTTAGTTTGGTGCGATTCAGATCAAGGAAAGGCGATCAAAAGCAAGAAGGCTGCGCTGCTGCAAAAGGACGACTGCAGATCTTCAAAAGAGTTTTGAAGATCCTCCAGATCAGATCCAGATCTGATTTTTGGAGGTGTGATAGAGAAGAAGAGGATCTCCAGATCCAACCCGAGTGGATACCGGTAGAGGCCAGGCGCTTGCGTGGCTAAGATCCAGAACCTTCCGCTGCAATCAGGATCATCTACAGGGTAATAGGATTACCCAAATCAGGTAAATTGAATTTGATTTAATTTATCTTATTTTATTTTATTTGTTAAAATAATAAGAATTAGATCTGAAACATATCAAGATCTAATTAAGATCAAGAGAAAATTTTTGAAATATATCTCTTAATCTAATCAGATCTGGACGAACCTGGATCGGGAAATCAGGATTTCCCTTCACCTTAGACACCAAATTATTGAGCTAGAACCAATTGGGTTAGCCTATAATCCAGACTCTAACCATTGAGCCTAATTAGGTCTTAGCTTGATCGATCACTCATGTGTCTCGATCGTGACCCAGACTTAATCCTATTAGGCTAGTCAATTTAAGCACTATTGATCCTATCTAACCAACTCTTGATTCGATTTGATCAACCGCTTAGACCTAATTGAGCTACCCAAGCTCAAACCCAATTTTATGAACATATCTTAGATCTAAAAATTCTTAATTTTAGATCTAATATATTTCATAATCTTAATTCTTAATTAAGTTTAGGATTCATAAACAAAACATATAAATAAGATCCTACGATTTCAGGATCTAGGATTTTGTAGAAAATAAGTTTTTTTAATTTTTGATTAAGGACGAACGCGCAGCACCCCTACACATCATAAGAACACCCCATCGAATGGGAGGAGAGGGTCTTTAAATCCTACTTCGTTCTTATGACCGGACGGCCATGGGGAATGCCTTAATTAGAAATACAACTAATCTACAAAACTAATTAGATCTAAGCATATATCTCATATAAAAATTGATCTAATTAAAATATATTTTCATACATCTTAATGTATCATATCATGCATATTTTTTAGATTTAAATTATCTCATAATCATCTAAAAAATTAAATTTAAATTTGATCACATCAAATAAAATTTAATCTAGACCTTTTATAGAACTATTTTACAATTAGTCTAAACATGCAACTATCATATCTCATATGAGTAAATTAAATTTAATTTATTTTTTATTTTTAGGTTTGATTATAATATTTATAAGATAAAAAAATAATAAATAAATAGATCTTAAAATTATAATTAATTAAATAAAAATTATGATTATACTAGACTACATATAGAACAATTCTATTCCTAGTCTAGTTATGTATCTCATACATTTTAGATCTAGATTAATTAATTTTAATTTTTTAATTTTTTAATTTTAGATCTAATTATATCTCATGTGATATCTAAAATTACTAATTTATTAGATTAAATCAGATCTAAATAAATTTTATGCAACCTGGTTCTGATACCAGTTGAAGGAAAAATCAGATTTTCTAGGTCAGGTTCGTTCAAATCTGATTGGATCGAGTGCATATTTCAAAAATTTTCTCTTAGATCTAAATTAGATCTGACACTTTTTAGATCTAATTTTATGATCTAATAAATAAGAAAATTAAATTAAATTAAATCAAAATTAATGTTATCTTATTTGGGTAATCTGATTATCCTATGATGATCCTATTGTTTTCTTGAGGATCTAGAAGTAGCCACGCAATTGCCTGGCCTCTATTGGTATCCACTCGGGCAGGATCTGAAGATCTTCTTCTTCTCTTTCTTTTTTTCAAAAATTAGATCTAAATCTAATTTTGAAGATGTGCTGCTATCTCTTGTAGCAGGACTGCCTTCTTATTTTTCTGTCGCCTTTTGATTGCCTGAATCGCACCAAACTCATGCCCAACTACTTTTGGGCATGGAGAGGAGAGAGAAGACTAGTAGATGGCATGGAGAAAGAGAGAGAGAGAGGTTGTGGCATTGGCAAAAGGCTAGCTCTCTGAAAGTTGGTGCGAACAGGGTTTATATAGACCCTGTCTGCGCCATGCAGTGCCATATCATCTCGACCAATCACGACCTTTTGTGCAACCAAATCTAAATCTGATTGGTGGGATGACATCACTTGATCCAATCAGATTAGAGTCCCTCTCAAATCACCTTAGATGGCACCAAGACTGGTCAAAGAAGAGTCTTTGGTGCCACCTATGTTGAGTCCATCAAGCAACCTGGAGTCCCATCCGTATGGGACTCCAGTGTTTATCCACATAGGGCGCATGCCATCCTAGGCATGCACCCTCCATCTACCTACCAAATGGTAGGTGGACTTGGTCAATAAGTCTCTCCTATGGGTGCATGACACATGGGCAGATGTCCAAGGGTTAAAGGTCAATGTTTGACCAAATTCAAAGGACAAGAATTAACAGGTGACGGAAAATGGTAAGTGTTGTCTCAAATTTATCTCATAAATTAAGACTGACCTACACAAACTCTAGTTAGACCAAGTAAAGGTACCTGAGTGAGTACAAACATATTTGGCTCTGTCGAGATAATTTTTAATGATAGAAAAAGAAGAACGTTAGGTTCAATCGTGTGCTAGCATGATTTTCTTGAACCTAATTGAATCTAATTCAAATCAATTGAATTTGATTAGTCTAATTGATGATATCCAAATTCAAACCCTTATTTGTGTGACCTAGTTAGGTTCAGTTTTGTATGGTAATGGGATATGTCATGTTCTCCATCATCGACATCATCAAAACTCCTTTCGATGGATCAGAACTCTTCTGATTCAGACAACTGGAATGATCGATCATCTAAATCATTCTGATTGCTCCCAAAATCCACCAGTGACACCTAGCAGTATATGGTGGCAACCCATCAAAACTAAAAATGAACCTCTTGGTGTAGCTACCTATGTGATTAAGTTCTTTTATCTTGAGCCCCGATCAGATTAGGGTTAAGGTCAACTCATCAAACCCTAATTTCTATCATATGATTTAATCATTCATTTCAAGTCCGATATGAAAACGTTAATGGAAACTCTTTCTATTATTTCACTCTCTGCCATGGCCATTGGCTTGTGGACTTGATTCTCATGATCATCATAGGGCTACTTCTCTTCTATCGAGGTAGATAGATTCTCTCTTGGTGCAATCCAATTCCTACAATGAACGTGTTATAGCCAACATACACCTCAGGGTTCCAAATGGCTAGAAGATCGAGTCATGGTGTAGTCAAACTATAACACCCTCAAGGTGAACTTCCGATGCACCTCAGGTCAAAGAACCTGACATACTACTATAGCTTCGAGTCAGTCATCGACGAGAAGGTAGACTTCCTATGACTACTCGAGGTGGTCATGCTCAGTGTTCTCATTCTCTAACGAGTACCTATACTCTTGCTCCAGTGTCTCCGTATCGTAGACTTAAGGCTCATCTACTATAAAGAAGCAATTGTATACTAACCTTTCAGATCAATCACCATCCTCATGATGATCCTACGGTCAGGAGCATTTTGTAAGTTAATAATAAAAATTCTTGTCTTAAATTTTTAACTCTTGAAAATAAGAATTATCATTACCATTAACTTAAGGGATGTATAACAGACACTAAATACACATCTATGATAGAAAATAATCCATTTTATTATTTACAGTCAAAATTATAATTTTGCCACTAGAAGTGTATTACAAGTATCAGCCAATTCTAGCTTTTAGGGCATACATATCTAGCTAGAGCATGCCAGAAGCCTGAGGTCGACACCTTTGCTCTTGGGGTTGGCACTAGAACTTTCTGAACTTTTAAAACTTGAATTTTTTTGCCTCATTTCAGGATAGGAGTTGATACCTTTAGCCTTATGGTCGACATCTTCAAGTCAGAAACTCAAAAATTTTTCATATGAAGTCCTTGACTTGGTGATTTTATGGAGATCTTTTTTTTGATTAATTATTCAATTTAAATATCTGAATAGACCTACATTCACTCATAAAATACATGGTTAAATACTTAAATACTCAAAGTTTGATAATCATCAAAATTAATCATGGGGTTAACAATCTTCCCCTTTTTGATGATGGCAAAACATTGAGTATATATATAAAAATAAAATTAATGTGTTTTGAAAGCTTTTCTAGTATAGATATGAAGTGATAATATACACAATTATTAATATACACTTCATAAAGGCTCCCATTTAACTTAAATTTAGATGTTTCAGGCATTAACATGAACTGTATTATACACTCAAGCAAAATATATACTCAACAAATCCTATCCCTCTTTCTGTCAACATCAAAAAGCTTATGGGAAGGATCAAAGATGTATCATCAAAATCAAGAAAATTTCAAATCTAGTTTAAGAGAGTATCAAATTTAAACTTCATGGATATTTAACATGAAAAGTAAGCATATAGGATATCAAATTCATATTGATGTCCCACTCCTCCTTTTGAGAATATTTGAATCCTGATTTTATCAAGATATTTAAGGGATAGAGTTAAAATTTTATTTGATACCACTAAAGTAGACTTTCGATTTAGGTTAAAAAATTAGAGCTTTTTAAATAAACAAGTGAACATGATTGTTATTCTTTCTTTTTCTTAAAAGAATTCTAATAATTCAACTTGAGAAAGGTATGTAGCTCGAATGTATCGAATAAATAAAATTTGTCAAATGATATTCCAATTTTGAAAGTCTCCCATATGATAGAACTTAAAATTATTTTTACATCTTTAAATAAGTCTCCAGTTTGAAGGAGTGTTAAATTCAGCTTGTTTGTAGCATAGAAAATATTGCAAATTAACTCCAAGTTAACTCGTATTAATTTTTAAAAGAAGTATGGTAATGTAGTTAAGTAGATCAAAAATAATAAGCATATGTGAATCAAAGGATGAAATTGAATTTTCTTAGAACAAGTCAATTTGAATCTTTCAGGATAAAATATGATTTATCATAAGAAAAATTAGATTTAGAGTATATTTCAAAATCAATTAAACTTCAATATCATTCAAATTATGCAAATTAAGACTGAAAATTTAGAAGCACATGAAAGCTCAATGGTATTATGCAATGAATGTTTATTGATATCATTTATCAACATGAGTCACTTATTAATTTGAAACAAATCAAAGTATTTTTCTCTCATTTTCTTTCAAATTAAGCATATTTAAATAAATTTTCAATCATTTTATCATTTCTTCTTTAATGTTTTCTCTTCCTGTACTTTACAAATATAGCCATTTTCATAAGTAAAATTTTAAGATCACAAAGCATTGATTGAGGCAAATTATTAGTTACTTCACATATCAAACAATTAATCAATCATTCATTAAAATCTTAAAATTTGTTAAATATTTTATTATTCTCCCATTTTAATGAGCTAAAATAAATTTTAATTCAATTTTTTTGGATTATCAAAATTTAACATTTATATTCATTTAAATTATGATTCATTAGAATTTACTCCCCCTAACTTTTGTAACAAAATTCAAAATTAATTATGATAATAAAAATCAGTCAATTTCAATATTGATCAAGCCATTTTGATAACAAACATTTTTTAAAAGAGAAATGTCCTTTTCATTTACTCCAAAAATTGTTTATGTGAATTGGATACATATGAGGTTAAAATGCAAACTCCTAAGTTTTGACAAAAAGTGTGAGGATTTATGGTGCTCCCAAGCCTTGGGAGGCCACGGGAGGAGTCAGGGAGTTAGCTCTAGGGATTTCAGGGGCTTGGTTGGTGCTTCAAAAATCTAGAATACAAGATGAAGTAAGGAACCAAAGTCGAGAAATCAAGACTATAGAAAGAAGATTTTCTATAGGTTAGCCAGCTTAGTCCAAAATTAGGTCGGCTAAGTCTCAGTGCACAAGAAAAATAGGAAGTTGTACATTCAAGACTACTGGCATGGCACAAGACTGGACTGGCTCAGTTTTAGACTAAGCCGACCTGGTGGAACCTAGCCGACTCAGTGCTAAGACTGAGCTGGCTCAGTTCACGGACAGAGTTACATGAGGGTCTATTTTGGGCTAGGATCTGGGATGATCCTAGGAGTCTTAAGGCCTGGTTTGAGAGGTCTTAAGGAGGCTAATTCATGTATGGGTTGGGTCTAGATCCAGAGGATGAGAGCATGAAAGACATGGGTGTACATGGGCTCAATGGGTGCTTTCATGTATTAGGTTAGCCGGAGAGTTTTTCTGATCGGACCTAATGGCTATGTATAAAAATATAGGTTATATTAGAATTTTATTATGCTATGAATACAGACCTTTTTTTTCTCAACTCTCTTCTTCTCTTCTCTCTAGAGTTGCCACCTTAGGATTCTTGAAGAAGCCCTAGAGAAGGGGGCATCTCTCTCAAGCCTAAGGAGGGAGGTGCCCCATCATAGATTCAGATGGAGGATCGGTGGTATGCAACCCATAGAGTGTAAGATATGTGTGCCCTAGAAGCTAGAATTGGCTGACACTTATAATACACTTCTAGGGGCAAAATTATAATTTTGACTATAAATAATAAAATGGATTATTTTCTAACATAAATGTGTATTTAGTGTCTGTGATACATCCCTTGAGTTAATGGTAATGATAATTCATATTTTTAAGAGTTGAAAATTTAAGACATGAATTTTCATTTATTAACTCATAAAATGCTCCGACCATAAGATCGTCATGAGGATGGTGATTGATCCGGAAGGTTAGTGTACAATCACTTCTTTATAGTAGATGAGTTTTGAGTCTACGGTGTAGAGACACCAGAGTGAGAGTACAGGTACTCGTTAGAGAATGAGGGCACTGAGCGTGACCACCTCGAGTAGTCATAAGGAAGTCTACCTTCTCGTCGATGACTGACTCGAATGCTGCAGTGGTGTGTCTGGTTCTTTGACCTGAGGTGCATCGGTAGTTCACCTTGAGGGTGTTATAGTTTGACTACACCATGACTCGGTCTCCTAGCCATTCGGAATCCTGAGGTGTATGTTGGCTATAGCATGTTCATTGTAGGAATTGGATTGCACCAAGATGGAATCTATCTACCTCGGTGGAAGAGGAGCAGCCCTATGATGATCATGAGAATCAAGTCCATAAGCCCATGGCCATGGCAGAGAGTGAAATAATAGAAAGAGTTTCTATTAAGATTTTCACATCGGACTTGAATCGAATGATTAAATCATATGATAGAAATTAGGGTTTGACGAGTTCACCTTAACCCTAATCTGATCGGAGCTCAAGATAGAAGAACTTAATCACACAAGTAGCTGCACCAAGAGGTTCATTTTTAGTTTTGATGGGTTGCCACCATATACTGCTAGGTGTCACTGGTGGATTTTGGGAGCAATTAGAATGATTTAGATGATCGATCATTCTAGTTGTCTGAATCAGAAGAGTTCTGATCCATCGAAAGGAAGTTTCGATGATGTCGATGATAGAGATCATGACATATCCCATTACCATATAGAATTGAACCTAACTGGGTCACACAAACAAAGGTTTAGATCTGAATATCATCAATTAGACTAACCCAGTTCAATTGATTTAAATTAGATTCAATTAGGTTCAAGAAAATCGTGCTAGCACACGATTGAACCTAACGTTCACCTTTTACTATCATTAAAAGTTATCTCGATTGAGCCAAATATATTTGTGCTCACTCAGATACCTTTACTTGATCTGACTAAAGCTTGCCCAAGTTAAAAAAGAGTTGTCTTAATTTATGAGATGAATTTGAGACAACACCTGCTATTTTTCATCACCTGCTAATTGTTGTCCTTTGACTTTGGTCAAACGTTGACCTTGACCCTTGAACATCTGCCCATGTGTCATGCACTTATTAGAGAGTAGATAGGGGCTTATCCCCTTACTGGATTTTAGAAAGGAGGGGGCACACCTAGGATGGTGTGTGCCCATGGATAGGGATGCCTGGAGTCCTATGCGGATGGAACTCTAGGTTGCTTCTTGGATTCTACTTAGGTGACCCTTACCTATAGACTTTGATCAGTCTTAGATGCCATCTAAGGATGAATTTATGGGGCTCTCATCTGATTAGATCAGGTAATGTCAATTCATCAATTAGATTTAGATCTGATTGCATGAAGCAACGCGATTGGTCGGGATGATGTGGCACTGCATGGCGCAGTAGGGTCTATAAATAAACCCTTTCTATGCCCAACTTTCAAAGAGTTTCCTCTTAGCCATGCCCTAAGGCTGTCCCTCTCCCTCCTCCATGCCATCTTCTAATCCTCTCTATCCTCTCCATGCCCAAGAAAAGTTGGGCTTCAATTTGGTGCGATCCAGGCAAGAAAAGGCTGATGAGAAAGGAAGAAGGCCGCACTGTTGCAGAGACAACTGCTGATCTTCAAAAGGATTTTTTGAAGATCCTCCAAATCAGATCTAGATCTAATTTTTAGAGAAGTGATAAAAAAGAAGAATATCTCTAGATCCAATCTGAGTGAATATCAGTAGAGGCCAGGCGCTTGCATGGCTAGATCCAGAACCTCGGGCAATCAGTAGGATCATCAAAGGGTAATCAGATTACCCACATCAAGGTGTAAATTAAATTAGATTTAATTTATTTTTATTTATTAGATCTATAAAATTAGATCTAAAATATTTTAAATTCGATCTAGATATAGAGCTAGAAAAATTTTTAAAATATCTCTCTCGATCCGATCAGATCTATATGAATTCGATCCGAGAAATCCGAATTTCTCCTTCAACTGGTATAAGAGCCAGGTTCAATAAAAATTATTTAGATCTATTTTTAATTTATTTTAATCTAATAAATAGAAGATTTTAGATATCACATGAGATGTGATTAGATCTAAAATCAAAAAAATTAAAATTAAATAATATAGATCTAAGTTCTACAATATGTATGACTAGTTGTAAAATAGAATAGTTCTATACGTAGTCTTACATGATCATGATTTATTTTGATTAAATTATAATTTTAGATCTATTTATTTACTATTTTTTAATATTATAAATATTATAATAAGATCTAAAAAATAAAAAATAAAATTATTTAATTTTTAGATCATATGAGATATGATGATTGCATGTCTAGACTAGTTGTAGAATAGTTCTACATAGTTATCTAGATTAGAATTTATTTTGATGTGATCAATTTAAATCTAATTTTTTAGATTATTATGAGATAATTTAGATCTAAAAAATATGCATGATTGATACATGAGATGTATGCAAAATATGCCATTAAGTTAGATCTAATTTTATATATGAGATATATGATATAGATCTAAAACTAGTTTTGTAGTATTTATATTTCTGATTAAGGACGTTCCTCTTGGCCGTCCGATCATAAGAATAAAGTAGGATTTAAAGGCCCTCTCCTCTCATTCGATGGGGTGTTCTTATGATGTGTAGGGGTGCTGCGCGTTCGTCCTTAATCAAAAATCAAAAACTTACTTTCTGCAAAACCCTAGATCCTGAAATCCTAGGATTTTATTTATGCATATTTTGTTTATGAACCCTAAACTTAATTAAGAATTAAGATTATGAAATATTAATTAGGTCTAAAATTGAGAATTTTAGATCTAAGACATATTCATAATACTGGGTTCGGGCTTGGGTAGCTCAATTAGGTCTAAGCGGTTGATCAAATCGAATCAAGAGTTGGTTAGATGGGATCAACAATGCTTAAATTGACCAGCCTAATAGGATTAAGTCTGGGTCAAGATCGAGTCATGTGAGTGATCGATCAAGCTAAGACCTAATTAGGCTCAGTGGTTAGAGTCTGGATTGTAGGCTAACCCAATTGGTTCTGGCTCAACAATTTGGTGTCTAAGGTAAGTTTGGCAGATACGATCGACTGATTTTTAATTGGGAGCTACTCGACTCGAATGCATTCTTATCGAGTTAATGGCATATCCCTTCCACCGGTCTCACTTACCTGGCCATATTTGTTGACTCAGTTCTAATCTGAGGTGGTCAATAATCCGAGCTAACCCATGCCACTAGGTTAGTCATAATAGTTATGACTATGTCAAGTCTAGTTTAATGAGACCTAAATCAAATCTTCCTAAGAAAAGATTAAGTCTAAGGTCTTCCACCATTGTAGATGTGCGGGCCCTTCCCAGGGTTGATTGTTCTCGGTTGGTTATCAGTGGCTCAGTTGCACCAAGAAGATGCAACCATGTCTATTAGGCATTGGATGCTATGGGCTGGAGGATGGATTGGGCTCAATATTTCTGGATATGGTGAGAGACTCAATTAGGAATCCAATCTGTGCAAATGGTGGGTCTGACTTAACTAAGGAGTGGATCAATATTCCAAGCACGGTGAGATTCATGAATTAGAGATCAAGTTTGGGTGCACCATGATTAGAGAATCATTGAACAAGAGTTGTTCACTCATTGGCTAACCCATCATCAATAACTATTAGGTGAGGTGATGAGTCAGTTGGTGGGACCGCACCATCCACTAGAAATCATTAATTATGGAGATTTTTGCATCTCTACAGAGGAAGTGTAGGGATCTGAGAAAATAGTTAGAGCTAATTTATTTAAAAATAAAATTTTTAAATAAATTGGTTAAGTCTTAATTATAATATCTAACTAGAAACTTTGACTCTCTACAGGAAAATGTCTGCATCCAACCCATTAGCATGAATCCTGGACACCCATAGACTGATCGGACCAAATTATAAGGATTGGCTCCAGAATTTTAAAATTATTTTGGATTTCGAGAAGTTAACCCATGTATTGGATTAAGATCCTCCCACCTTACCAGCTCGTCCATCCGCTGAACAGAGAGCATCTCTGGATAAGTGGACAGACGAAGATAACAAGGCCAAATACTACATGTTGGGCTCGATGTCTGATGAACTTCAGCGCCAACATGAAGATATCAGAACTGCTCATCAAATATTGGCTTACCTACAGGAGATGTTTGGTGAATAGAGTCGTGCAGCCAAGTATCAAGTCACTAAACGACTATTCAAGGCTAAGATATGTGATGGGCAGTCAGTTCAAAATCATTGTCTGATGATGATCAAGAATTTGGAGGAGCTTGAGAAGCTAGAAGTGAGGTTGGACTTGGATCTATAGAATGATATAATTCTACAATCCTTGACTGATGCGTATGGATAGTTCATCATGAACTATCATATGCGTAAACTTCAAAAATTCCTCAATCGAACTTATGAAAATGCTGGTTATCACTGAGCTTTCCATGAAAGGTTCTAAAGGCTCAGTACTTACTATGGAACGAACTTCTTCTAAGATAAAGTCTTTTGGAAAGAAGAAGTCTATAAAAAAGCAGAAGATGGAAGGAGGAAAGAAGAAAAAGGCAGAGCTGAAGAAGGCTGCTGACAAAGAAAAGTATTTCCATTGCAATAATAATGGCCACTAAAAGCGGAACTATTCTACTTATCTGGCCATCCTAAAAAATAAGAAGGAGGCAGGTCCTTCTGGAGGTATGCTCGTTATTGAGTCTAACCTTACGATTTCTTCTGCATGCAATTTGGTGGTTGACTCAGGTTCTAGTGCTCACTTGTGCACTTCTATGTAGGGTCTTGAGGATAGCAGGAGGCTGAGGGATGGTGAAATGATCCTATGCGTCGAAAATAGAGCAAGAGTTACTACCGTAGCCATGGGAATATACCCTCTTCGACTACCATCTAGTTTAGACTTAGTGTTAAAAGACTGTTATTATGTGCTTACAGCAAGCAGAAATTTGATTTCTATTTCTTGTCTTGCATTAGAAGGCTATGTAACTAGTTTTTTTAAGGACCATTGTAACATTCTTTATGAAAGAAATAAAATTGCAAGCTGTTTTCTTATTAACGGTCTTTATCAGTTACATGTTGATGTATCTATTTTTAATATCGAGCAAAATATGAATGCCATGAAATGACCTAGGGATAGTCCAAATGATAGGTATCTATGGCACCTAAGATTAGGTCATATAGCAGAAGATAGGATTAACAAATTGGAGAAAAATGGGCTATTGAGTCCATTGACTTCGAGTCATATCCAATTTGTGAATCTTGTCTTCATGGCAAAATGACTAAACTCCCTTTTGTAGGACATGGGGAAAGGGCCATGGATCTTCTTGCCCTAGTACATACTGATGTGTGCAGTCCATTTGATGTGCCGGCTAGAGGCAACTTTATCTACTTCATAATCTTTATCGATGATTTATCTAGGTATGGGATATGTGTATCTTATGAGATATAAGTCTGAAGCTTTTGAAAAGTTCGAAAAATTCAGACATGAAGTAGAAAAGTAAATTGAAAAATCCATTAAGGTTCTTCGATTAGATCGAGAAGGTGAATACCTTAGTCGGAAATTCCTGGACTACCTCAAGAAAAATGGCATAGTCTCTCAATGGACTTCATTTGGAACACCTCAACTCAATGGAATTTCAAAATGGAAGAACCAGACTCTATTAGATATGGTCCGATCTATGATGAGCTTCACAGACCTCCCTGATTTCCTTTGAGGATATTATTTGTTAATTATAATATACTTACTGAATAGGGTTTCTTCTAAAATCGTTCCTGCCACACCGTATGAGATATGGCATGGTAAGAAATCAAGTCTGAGTCATCTCAGAATTTTGGGTTGTCTGACTCATGTCGAAAGACAACAAGCAGATAAGTTAGACTTTAGGTCCTCCAGAGCTCGATTTATAGGATATCCTAAAGAGTCATTAGGATATTATTTCTATATTCTAGAAGATTACAATGTGATTGTGAGTCGACATGCTATCTTTCTTGAAAAATAGTTTATTCAAGATAGTGGCATTGAAAAGTAGATCAAGCTCGATGAGAAAGTCTCACAAGAGCAACGAGCTAAGGACCAAATAGAACCAAATCAGGATAAGCTAATCCATTCATCACCTCCTCCACCTCGTAGATTGGAAAGAGTTTTTCGTCCCCTTGAGAGGTACTTAGGTACTATTTCAGAGGAAGTAGATGAAATGTTCCTCGTAGGTAATGGGGTTCATGGTGATGATTCTAAAACCTATAATGAGGTGATATCAGATATCGACTTTGAAAAATGGTTAGAGGTAATGAAGTCAGAAATTGACTTGATGCACTCAAACCAAATCTGGACCTTGGTAGATCCACCAGAAGGTATAGTACCTATTGGATATAAATGGATATATAAGAGAAAGATTGGTGTAGATGGGATTGTGGAGACATTCAAAGCTAGATTAGTGGCAAAAGGTTATAGTCAATGCGAGGCATTGACTATCTGGATACCTTTTCGCCAGTAGCTATGTTTAAATCCATCCGCACATTGTTTGCTGTTGCAACCTATTTCGATTACGAAATATGGCAAATGGGCATGAAAATGGCATTCTTAAATGGATATCTTAAGGAAGATATCTATATGAAATAGCCGCTAGATTTCACATCCAATGATGATGATCACATGGTATGCAAGCTGCAAAGGTCCATATATGGACTTAAGCAAGCATCTCGAAGCTAGAATACTCATTTTAATGATGAAATCAAATTGTTTGATTTCATCAAGAATGAAGAGGAGCCGTGTGTCTTCAAAAAGATCAGTGGGAGCGCTGTTGTCTTCCTCGTATTGTACATGGATGACATCCTCCTTATTGGAAATGATATTCCCATGTTGACCATAGTTAATACATGGTTATCTAAAGAATTCTCCATGAAAGACCTAGGAGAAGCATCCTTTATTCTAGGAATTAAGGTTTATAGACATAGACCAAATAGGATGCTAGGACTTTCACAGAAGATGTACATAGAGGAAGTGCTAAAGAGGCTTAGCATGAAAAACTCTAAGAGGGGTTTGGTACCCTTCAGACATGGCATTCATCTTTCCAAAAAGATGTGCCCTAGCACACCTGAGGAAATAGAATGCATGAGCAAGATCCCTTATTCTTCAGCAATAGGAAGCCTCATGTATGCCATGTTATGTACACGACCTGATATAGCCCATGCTATGAGTATCACGAGCAGATATCAGTCGAATCAAGATGAAGAATACTGGACTTCTGTGAAATGTATCCTTAAGTACTTGAGAAGTGAATGGAAATTTTGATTTCCCAGATCAGGTTCGCTCAGATCTGATCGGATCAAGAGATGTATTTCAAAATTTTTTTCTTTGATCCAGATTAGATCTAGGATGTTTTAGATCTGATTCTTATTATCCTAATAATAAAAATAAAATTTAGATAAATTAAATTAAATTTAATTTACCTTGATGTAGGGTAATCCTATTATCCATTGATGATCCTGTAAGCAGTGGAAGGTTTTGGATCTAGCCATGCAAGTGCCTGGCCTCTATTGGTATCCACTCAGACTAGATCTGGAGATCCTCTTCTTCTCTATCATGTCTCCAAAAATCAGATTTGAATCTAATTTGGAGGATCTTCAAAACACCTTTCAAAGATCAGCGGTTGTCCTTTGCAGCAGCGCAGCCTTCTTAGCTTTTGATCGCCTTTCTCTTGATCTGGATTGCACCAACTTGGATCCCAAAACCACTTTTGGGCATGGAGAGGGAGAGGGAGAAGATGGACTTGGCATGGAGGAAGGAGGGAGAGAGGCAGCCTTGGGGCGTGGGAATTTTCAGATAGTCCTTGAGTTGGGCGTAGGGTCTTATTTATAGACTATGCGTGATCCAACTCCTCTTCTTCCCAACCAATCACAACCCTTTGTGAAATCAGATCTAAATCTGATTGGTGGGAATAGAGTCCCCTGGATTCCTCCTTAGAGGGCATGCCTAAGACCAGTCAAAGTTGGTTCTTAGGAGAACTCTAATTGGAATCCAAAAAGGAGATGGAGTCCCTATCCAACAAGGGACTCCTAGGCGCCTCCAACTTGGGCACACGCCAAGGGTGGCGTGCGCCCTCCTCCTTGCCAGGTTCTGGCAGGGGGACAAGCCCCCACCAGCTCTCCAATAGGTGCATGACATGTGGACAAAAGTCAAAGTGTCAATGGTCAACATTTGACCAGTCAAAGGTAGACTTTTGACCAAAGTCAAAGAACAAGAAATGGCAGGTGACCAAAAATGGCAGGTAATGTCTTACAAAATAAGACAACCTTTTCTGACTTGGACAACCTCCAGTCAGACCATAGTGAAGGCCTCTGATTGAGCACAAACTCCTTTGGCTCAGTCAGGACAACTTATTTATGATAGTAAAAGAAGAACGTTAGGTTCAATCGAGTGCTAGCACGATTTTCTTGAACCTAATTGAATCTCATTCAGATCAATTGAACTAGATCAGTTCAATTGATGATCACCAGATTCAAACCCTTGTTTGTGTGACCCAGTTAGGTTCAGTTCTGTATGGTAATGGGATATGTCATGATCTCTATCATCGACATCATCGAAACTCCTTTCGATGGATCAGAACTCTTCTGATTCGAACAGCTAGAATGATCGATCATCTAAATCATTCTAATTGCTCCCAAAATCCACCAGTGACACCTAGCAGTATATGGTGGCAACCCATCAGAGCTGAATGCGAACCTCTTGGTGCAGCTACCTGTGTGATTAAGTTCTTCTATCTTGAGCCCCGATCAGATTAGGGTTAAGGTGAACTCGTCAAACCCTAGTTTCTGTCATATGATGTAATCATTCGATTCAAGTCCGATGTGAAAATCTAAATAGAAACTCTTTCTATTATTTCACTCTGCCATGGCCATGGGCTTCTGGACTTGATTCTCATGATCATCATAGGGCTGCTCCTCTACCACCGAGGTAGATAGATTCCATCTTGATGCAATCCAGTTCCTACAATGAACATGCTATAGCCAACATACACCTCAGGGTTCCATATGGCTAGGAGATCGAGTAATGGTGTAGTCAAACTATAACACCCTCAAGGTGAACTGCCGATGCACCTCAGGTCAAAGAACCAGACACACTACTGCAGCATCGAGTCAGTCATTGACGAGAAGGTAGACTTCCTAATGACTACTCGAGGTGGTCACGCTCAGTGCCCTCGTTCTCTAACGAGTACCTGTACTCTCGCTCCGGTGTCTCCACACCGTAGACTCAAGACTCATCTACTAAAGAGAAGCGATTGTACACCAACCTTCCGGATCAATCACCATCCTCGTGATGATCCTATGGTCGGGAGCATTTTATGAGTTAATAATGATTATTCATGTCTTAAATTTTCAACTCTTGAAAATATGAATTATCATTACCATTAACTCAAAGGATGTATCACAGACACTAAATACACATATGTGATAGAAAATAACCCATTTTATTGATTATAGTCAAAATTATAATTTTGCCCCTAGAAGTGTATTACAAGTGTCAGCCAATTCTGGCTTCTAGGGCACATATATCTAACAATCTCCCACTTGTCCTAAAGCCAATTGGCTACAAGTCTAAGTCCCATCTTCTCAAGGTGGGCTTCGATCTTCTGCTGGCCCAACGGCTTTGTAAGTGGGTCTGCCACATTATCTGTGGAGTTGACTCTCTTGACCTCGACGTAACCCTTCTCGAGGTAATCGCGGATGAGGTGGTATCGCCGCTCAATGTGCTTGGATTTCTGGTGAGACCTCGGCTCCTTAGCAAGGGCTATGGCGCCATTGTTGTCGCAGTATAGAGGAATGGCATCTGATGGCATTACTCCAATTTCTGCAGCAAACTTCTTGTACCAGAATGCTTCCTTCGCAGCCTCTGATGCAGCGATATATTCTGCTTCCATGGTGGAATCTGCTATCACAGTTTGCTTGGAACTCTTCCAGCTGACAGCACCACCATTGCACACAAACAGACTCCCAGATGTCGACTTTCGATCATCTATATCGGACATGAAATCCGAGTCTGTGTATCCCTGGACTTGGAGTTCTCCATTACCAAAGACCAACATCATATCCTTAGTTCTTCTCAAGTACTTAAGGATACATTTCACAGAAGTCCAGTGTTCTTCACCTGGATTTGACTGATATCTGCTTGTGACACTCACAGCATGGGCTATATCAGGTCGTGTACATAGCATGGCATACATGAGGCTCCCTATTGCAGAAGCATAAGGGATCTTGCTCATGCGTTCTATTTCCTCAGGTGTGCTAGGGCACATCTTCTTGGAAAGATGAATACCATGTCTGAAGGGTATTAATCCCCTCTTAGAGTTTTCCATACTAAACCTCTTTAGTACTTTCCTCTATGTACATCTTCTGTGAAAGTCCTAGCATCCTATTCGGTCTATCCCTATAGACCTTAATTCCTAGAATAAAGGATGCTTCACCTAGGTCTTTCATGGAGAATTCCTTGGACAACCATATTTTGACTGTTGTCAACATGGGAATATCATTCCCAATAAGGAGGATGTCATCCACGTACAATACGAGGAAGACAACAGCGCTCCCACTGACCCTTTTTGAAGACACATGGTTCCTCTTCATTTTTGATGAAACCAAACTTTTTGATCACATCATTGAAATGAGTGTTCCAGCTCCGAGATGCTTGCTTAAGTCCATATATGGACCTTTGCAGCTTGCAAACCTTGTGATCAGTATCACTGGATGTGAAACCTAGCGGCTGTTCCATATAGATATCTTCCTCAAGATATCCATTTAAGAATGCCATTTTCACGTCCATTTGCCATATTTCATAATCGAAATAGGCTGCAATGGCAAGCAATGTGCGGATGGATTTTAGCATAGCCACTGGGGAAAAGGTATCCTGATAGTCAATGCCTTCGCATTGACTATAACCTTTTGCCACTAGTCTAGCCTTGAATGTCTCCACATTTCCATCTGCACCAATCTTTCTCTTGAAGATCCATTTACACCCAATAGGTACTATACCTTCTGGTGGATCTACCAAGGTCCAGACTTGGTTTGAGTGCATCGAGTCAATTTCTGACTGCATTGCCTCTAGCCATTTCTCGGAGTCGATATCTGATATCGCCTCGTTGTAGGTTTTGGGATCATCACCATGAGCACCATTACCTACGAGGAACATTTTCTCTACTTTCTCTGAAATAATACCTAAGTATCTTTCAGGGGGACGGAAAACTCTTTCCGATCTACGAGGTGGAGGAGGTAGTGTTCTTATTGGCTCAACCTGATTTGGTTCCAATTGGTCCTTAGCTCGTTGTACTTGTGAGACTTTCTCATCAAGCTTAATCTGCTTTCCAATGCCGCTATCTTGAATAAACTATTTTTCAAGAAAGATGGCATGTCGACTCACAATCACATTGTGGTCTTCTGGAATGTAGAAATAGTATCCTAATGACTCTTTAGGATATCCTATGAATCGAGCTCTGAAGGACCTAAACTCTAACTTGTCCGCTTGTTGTCTTTTGACATGAGCCGGACAACCCCAAATTCTGAGATGACTCAGACTTGGTTTCTTACCGTGCCATATCTCATACGGTGTGGTAGGAACGGTTTTAGAGGGAACCCTATTCAGTAGATAAATTGAAGTTAACAATGAAGTGTCCCCAAAGAAAATCAGGGAGGTCTGTGAAGCTCATCATGGATCGAACCATATCCAATAGAGTCCGATTTCTCCATTCTGAAACCCCGTTGAGTTGAGGTGTTCCTGGTGGAGTCCATTGAGAGACTATGCCATTTTTTCTTGAGATAGTCTAGGAATTTTCGGCTAAGGTATTCACCTCCTCGATCTGATCGAAGAACCTTAATGGGTTTTTTCAGTTTATTTTTCTACTTCATGTCTGAATTCTTTGAACTTTTCAAAAGCTTCAGACTTGTGTCTCATAAGATACACATACCCATACCTAGACAGATCATCGGATAAAGGTAATGAAGTAGACAAAATTGCCTCTAGCCGGCACATCAAATGGGCCGCACACATCAGTATGTACTAGGGCAAGGAGATCTGTGGCCCTTTCCCCATGTCCAACAAAAGGGAGTTTAGTCATTTTGCCTTGAAGACAAGATTCACAAGTTGGATATGACTCGAAAGTCAATGGACTCAATAGCCCATTTTTCTCCAATTTGTTGATCCTATCTTCTGCTATATGACCTAATCTCAGGTGCCATAGATATCTATCATTTGGACTATCCCTAGGTCGTTTGGCATTCACGTTTTGCTCGATAGTTAGAATAGGTACATCAATATGTAGCTGATAAAGACCATTAATAAGGAAACCATTTGCAATTTTATTTCTTTCATAAAGAATGTTACAATGGTCCTTAAAGAGGTAATCACATAGCCTTCTAGTGCTAAGCATGAAACAGAAATCAAATTCCTGCTAGCTGCAGGCACATAATAACAATCTTTCAAAACTAAGTCTAAACCAGATGGTAATCGAAGAGGGTATGTTCCCACGGCACCACTGCAGCAACTCTTGCTCCATTACCGATGCGTAGGATCATGTCTCCATCCCTCAGCCTCCTGCTATCCTCAAGACCCTGCATGGAAGTGCACAGATGAGCACTAGAACCAGAGTCAAGCACCCAACTGGATGCAGAAGAAACCGTAAGGTTAGACTCAATAACGAGCATACCTCCAGAAGGACCTTCCTTCTTGTTCTTCAGGGTGGCCAGGTAAGTAGGGCAGTTTCCGCTTCCAATGGCCGTCGCTGTTGCAATGGAAACACTTTTCCTTTGACATCGGCCTTTCTTCTTCGGCTCTGCCTTCTTCTTCTTTGCTCCTTCCACCTTCTGCTTTTTCACAGACTTCTTTTTCTTTCCATAAGACTTTCTTTTGGAAGAAGTCCGTTCCATAGCAAGAACTGAGCCTTTAGAACCTTTCATAGAAAGCTCAGCGGTGACCAGCATATTCATTAATTCGGCCAAGGAATTTTGAAGTTTATGCATGTGGTAATTCATGATGAATTGCCCATATGCATCAGTCAAGGATTGCAGAATAATATCATTCTGCAGATCCAAGTCTAACTTCACACCGAGCTTCTCAAGCTCTTCCATGTCCTTGATCATTCATCAGACAGTGATCTTGGACTGACTGCCCATCATGCATCTTAGCCTTAAAAAGTCATTTCGTGACTTGATACTTGGCTGCGCGACTCTGTTCACCAAACATCTCCTGCAGGTGAGCCAACATTTGGCGAGCAGTCCCGATATCTTCATGTTGGCGCTGGAGCTCATCAGACATCGAGCCCAACATGTAATATCTGGCCTTATTATCTTCGTCTATCCATTTTTCAGAGATGCTCTCTGTTCAGTGGATGGACGGGCTGGTAAGGTGGGAGGGTCCTGGTCCAATACATGGGTTAACTTCTCGAAACCCAAAATAATTTTGTAGTTCCTGAGCCAATCTTTATAATTGGGTTCGGTCAGTCTATGTGTGTCCAGGATACGTGCCTAATGGGTTGGACGCAGACATTTTTTTCTGTAGAGAGTCAAAGATTCTAGTTAGATACTGTAATTATGACTTGACCAATTTATTTAGGAATTTTATTTTTAAATAAATTAGCTTCCACTATTTTCTCGGATCCCTACACTCCCTCTGTAGAGATGCAAAAATCTCCATGATTAATGATTTCTAGTGGGTGGTGCGGTCTCACCAACTGACTCATCACCTCACCTAACAGTTATTGGTGATGGGTTAGCCAATGAGTGAACAACTCTTGTTCAATGATTCTCTAATCATGGTGCACCCAAACTTGGTCTCTAATTCATGAATCTCACCGTATCCAAAATATTGATCCACTCCTTAGTTAAGTCAGACCCACCATTTGCATAGACTGGATTTCCTAATTGAGTCTCTCACCGTATCCAAAATATTGAGCCCAACTCATCCTCCAGCCCATAGCATCCAATGCCTAATAGACATGGTTGCATCTTTCCGGTGCAACTGAGCCACTGTATCCAGCCGAGAACAATCAACCCCGGAAGGGCCCGCACATCTACAATGGTGGAAGACCTCAGACTTAATCTTTTCTTAGGGAGAATTGATTCAGGTCTCATTAAACTAGACTTGTCATAGTCATAACAATTATGACTAACCTAGTGGCATGGGTTAGCTCGGATTATTGACCACCTCAGATCAGAACTGTGTCAACAGATATGGCCAGGTAAGTGAGATCGGTGGAAGGAATATGCCATTAACTCGTACAAGAATGCATTCAGGTCGAGTAGCTTCCAATTAAAAACCAGTCGGTCGTATGTGCCAAACTTACCTTAGACACCAAATTGTTGAGCCAGAACCAATTGGGTTAGCCTACAATCCAGACTCTAACCTCTGAGCCTAATTAGGTCTTGCTTGATCGTGACTCGATCTTGACCCAGACTTAATCCTATTAGGCTGGTCAATTTAAGCATTGTTGATCCCATCTAACCAACTCTTGATTCGGTTTGATCAACCGCTTAGACCTAATTGAGCTACCCAAGCCCGAACCCAGTATTATGAATATGTCTTAGATCTGAAATTCTCAATTTTAGATCTAATTAATATTCCATAATCTTAATTCTTAATTAAGTAGGGTTCATAAATAAAATATGCACAATAAATCCTAGGGTTTCAGGATCTAGGGATTTTGCAGAAAGTAAGTTTTGGATTTCTGATTAAGGACGAACGCGCAGCACCCCTACACATCATAAGAACACCCCATCGGATGGGAAGGAGAGGGCCTTTAAACCCTTCTTCATTCTTATGATCGGACGGCCAAGAGGAACGCCTTAATCAGGAACATGCAATACTACAAAATAGTTTTAGATCTATATCATATATCTCATATACAAATTAGATCTAATCATGGCATATTTTGCATACATCTCATGTATCGAATCATGCATATTTTTCAGATCTAAATTATCTCATAATAATCTAAAAAATTAGATTTAAATTGATCTTATCAAAATAAATTCTAATCTAGACAACTATGTAGAACTATTCTACAACTAGTCTAGACATGCATCAATCATATCTCATATGATGTTTAAAATTAAATAATTTTTATTTACTATTTTTTAGATGTTATTATAATAATTATAATATCAAAAAATAGTAAATAAATAGATCTAAAATATGATTTAATCAAATTAAATTAAAACATGCAAGACTATTCTATAGAACTATTCTATTTTAGAACTAGTCATGCATATTTTCTAATCTTAGATCCAAATCATTTAATTTTAATTTTTTCTGATTTTCAGATCTGATCACATCTCATGTGACATCTAAAATCACTTATTTTTTTAATTAAAATAAATTTAAAATTAGATCTAAATACTTTAGAACCTTGGCTCTGATACCAGTTGAAGGAAAATCCTGATTTTTTCGGACCAGGTTCGTTCAGATCTGATCGGATCAAGAGATATATTTTCAAAAAATTTTTTCTTTGATCTAATTCAGATCTGAGATATTTTAGATCTAATTCTTATTATTTTAATAATAAAAATAAAATTTAGATAAATTAAATCAAATTTAATTTACCTTGATGTGGGTAATCCTATTACCCATTGATGATCCTGTAAGCAGCGGAAGGTTCTGGATCTAGCCACGCAAGTGCCTGGCCTCTCGATATCCACTTAGCTGGATCTAGAGATCCTCTTCTTCTCTATCATCTCCAAAAATTAGATCTGGATCTGATTTGGAGGATCTTCAAAATCTTTTCGAAGATCAGCAGTTGTCCTTTGCAGCAGCGCAGCCTTCTAGCTTTCTGTCGCCTTTCTCTCATCTGGATTGCACCAACTTGGATCCCAAACTCCTTTTGGACGTGGAGAGGAGAGGGAGAAGATGGCTTGGCATGGAGGAGGAGGAGAGGCAGCCTTGGGGCATGGGAATTTTCAATTACTTTTGAGTTG
>QRFJ01000821.1:150598-164250 GCA_006176705.1 Cocos nucifera
TCCAGAATCTCAAGTAATCAGTAGGATCATCAAAGGGTAATCAGGTTACCCAACATCAAGGTATAAATTAAATTAGATTTAATTTATTTTTATTTTTATTCATTAGATTTATAAAATCATATTTAAAATATTTCAGATCTGATCTAGATGCAAGAGAGAAATTTTTAAAATATCTCTCTTAATCCGATCAGATCTGAACAAACCTGATCCAAAAAATTAGGATTTCTCCTTCAACAATCTATTAGGCATTGGATGCTACGGACTGGAGGATGGATTGGGCTCAATATTCCAAATACGGTGAGAGACATAATTAAGAATCCAATCTGTACAAATGGTGGGTCTGACATAACTAAGGAGCGGATCAACATTTCGAGCACGGTGAGATTCATGAATTAGAGATCAAGTTTGGGTGCACCATAATTAGAAAATCATTGAACAAGAGTTGTTCACTCATTGGCTAATCCATCACCAATACGGTGAGAGACTCAATTAGAAATCCAATCTGTGCAAATGGTGGGTCTTGACATAACTAAGGAGTGGATCAATATTTCGGGCATGGTGAGATTCATGAATTAGAGATCAAGTTTGGATGCACCATGATTGGAGAATCATTGAATAAGAGTTGTTCACTCATTGGCTAACCCATCATCAATAACTGTTAGGTGAGGTGATGAGTCAGTTGGTGGGACCATACCATCCGCTAGAAATCATTAATCGTGAAGATTTTCTCATCTCTACAGAGGGAGTGTAGGGATCCCAAAAAATTATGGAAGCTAGTTTATTTAAAAATAAAATCACTAAATAAATTGGTTAAGTCTTAATTACAATATCTAACTAGAAACTTTGACGTTCTACAGGAAAATATTTGCATCCAATCCACTAGCATGAATCCTGGACACCCATAGACTGATCGAACCAAATTACAAGGATTGGCTCCAAAACTTTAAAATTATTTTGGATTTCGAGAAGTTAACTCATGTATTAGATCAGGACCCTCCCACCTTACCAGTCCATCCATCCACTGAATAGAGAGCATCTCTAAATAAGTGGATGAACGAAGATAGCAAGGCCAGATATTACATGTTTGGCTCGATGTGTGATGAACTATAGTGGCTACATGAAGATTTCAGGATTGCTCGTCAAATATTGGCTCACCTACAAGAAATGTTTGGTGAACAGAGTCGCGCATCCAAGTATCAAATTACTAAATGACTATTCAAGGCTAAGATGCATGATGGGCAGTCAGTCCAAGATCATTGTCTGATGATAATCAAGGATTTGGAAGAGCTAGAGAAGCTCGGAGTGAGGTTGGACTTGGATCTACAGAATGACATAATTCTGCAATCTTTGACTGATGCCTATGGGTAGTTCATCATGAACTACAATATGCAAAAACTTCAAAATTTCTTGGCTGAACTTATGAACATGCTGGTTACCACTGAGCTTTCTATAAATGGTTCTAAAGGCTCAATGCTTACTATGGAATGGACTTCTTCCAAGAGAAAGTCTTTTGGAAAGAAGAAGAAGTCTGTGAAAAAGCAGAAGGTGGAAGGATGAAAGAAGAAAAAGGTAGAGCTAAAGAAGAAAGCTACTAACAAAGAAATGTATTTCCATTGCAACAATGATGGCCACTAGAAGCTAAACAACCCTACTTACCTGGCCACTCTGAAGAATAAGAAGGAGGTGGGTCCTTCTGGAGGTATGCTCATTATTGAGTCTAATCTTACGATTTATTTTGCATCCAGTTGGATGTTTGACTCTAATTTTTGTGCTCATTTGTGCACTTTCATGCAGGGTCTTGAGGATAGCAAGAGGCTGAGGGATGGTGAGATGATCCTGCACATCGAAAATGGAGCAAGAGTTGCTACCGTGGCCATGGGAACATACCCTCTTCGACTATAATCTGATTTAGACTTAGTATTAAAAGACTGTTATTATGTGCCTACAGCAAGCAGGAATTTGATTTTTATTTCTTGCCTAGCACTAGAAGGGTATGTAATTAGTTTTCTTAAGGACCATTGTAATATTCTTTATGAAAGAAATAAAATTACAAGTGGTTTCCTTATTAACGATCTTTACAAATAGAAAAATCCATCAAGATTCTTCGATCAGATCGAGGAGGTGAATACCTTAGTCGAAAATTTCTGGACTATCTCGAGGAAAATGGCATAGTCTCTCAATGGACTCCACCTGGAACACCTCAACTCAATGGGGTTTCAGAATCGGAGGAATCGGACCCTATTAGATATGGTCCGATCCATGATGAGCTTCACAGACTTTTCTGATTTTTTTTGGGGATACTATTTGTTAACTGCAATATACTTACTTAATAGGGTTCCTTCTAAAATCATTCCTACCACACCGTATGAGATATGGCATGATAAGAAACCAAGTTTGAGTCATCTCAGAATTTGGGGTTGTTCGGCTCATGTCAAAAGACAACAAGCAGATAAGTTAGACTTCAGGTTCTTTAGAGCTTGATTTATAGGATATCCTAAAAAGTCATTAGGATATTATTTCTATATTTCAGAAGATCATAACATGATTGTGAGTCGACATGCCATCTTTCTTGAAAAATAGTTTATTCAAGATAGCAGCATTGGAAAGCAGATCAAGCTCGATGAGAAAGTCTCACAAGAGCAATGAGCTAAGGATCAAATGGAACCAAATTAGGTTAAGCCAATCTAATCACTACCTCCTCCACCTCGTAGATCGAAAAAATTTTTTCATCTCCCTGAGAGATACTTAGGTACTATTTTAGAGAAAGTAGAGAAAATATTCCTCGTAGGTAATGGGGTTCATGGTGATGATCCCAAAACCAATAACGAGGTGATATCGGATATCAACTCCGAGAAATGGTTAGAGACAATGAAGTCAGAAATTAACTCGATGCACTCAAACCAAGTCTGGACCTTGGTAGATCCATTAGAAGGTATAGTACTTATTGGATGTAAATGGATCTACAAGAGAAAGATTGGTGCAAATAAAAATGTGGAGACATTCAAAGCTAGATTAGTGGAAAAAGGTTATAGTCAATGTGAAGGCATTGACTATCAGGATACCTTTTCACCAGTAGCTATGCTTAAATTCATTCGCACATTGCTTACTGCTGCAGCCTATTTCGATTATGAAATATGGCAAATGAACGTGAAAATGACATTCTTAAATGAATATCTTAAGGAAGATATCTATATGGAACAGCCGCTAGGTTTCACATCCAGTGATGATGATCATAAGGTATGCAAGCTGCAAAGGTTCATATATGGACTTATGCAAGCATCTCAGAGCTGGAATACTCATTTTAATAATGTGATCAAATTATTTGGTTTCATCAAAAATGAGGAGGAGCCATGTATCATCAAAAAGGTCAGTGGGAGCGCTGTTGTCTTCCTCGTATTGTATGTGGATGACATCCTCCTTATTAGGAATGATATTCCAATGTTGACCATAGTTAAAATATGGTTATCTAAAGAATTCTCCATGAAAGACCTAGGAGAAGCATCCTTTATTCTAGGAATTAAGGTCTATAGAGATAGACCGAATAGGATGCTAGGACTTTCACAGAAGATATATATAGAGGAAGTGCTAACGAGGTTTAGCATGGAAAACTCGAGGTTTGGTACCCTTCAGACATGGCATTTATGTTTCCAAGAAGATGTGCACTAGCACACCTGAGGAAATAGAATGCATGAGCAAGATCCTTTATACTTCAGCAATACGGAGCCTCATGTATTCCATGTTATGTACACGATCTGAAATGTATCCTTAAGTACTTAAGAAGAACTAAGGATATATTGTTAGTCTTTGGTAATGGAGAACTCCAAGTCCAAGGGTATACAGACTCGGATTTTATATCTGATGTAGATGATCAAAAGTCGACATTTGAGAGTCTATTTGTGTGCAATGGTGGAGCTATCAGTTGGAAGAGTTCCAAGCAGACAGTGATAGTAGATTCCACCGTGGAAGCAAAATACGTCATTGCGTCAGAAGCTACAAAGAAGGCATTCTAGTACAAGAAGTTTGCTGCAAAGATCGGAGTGATGCCATCAGATGCTATTCCTCTGTACTGTGATAATAATGGTGCCATAGCCCTTCCTAAGGAGTCGAGGTCTCACCAAAAATCTAAGCATATCAAGCGGTGATACCACCTCATCCACGATTATCTCGAGAAGGGTTACGTCGAGGTCAAGAGAGTCGACTCCACAAACAATATGGTGGACCCGCTTACAAAGTCATTGGGCCAGTAGAAGTTCGAAAACCATCTTGAGAAGATGGAACTTAGATTTGTAGCCAATTGGCTTTAGGTCAAGTAGGAGTTTGTTAGATATGTACACCCTAGAAGCCAAAATTGGGTAACACTTATAATACACTTCTTGGGGCAAAATTATAATTTTGACTATAAATAATAAAATAGATTTTTTTTCTCATAAATGTGTATTTAGAGTCTGTGATGCATCCCTTGAGCTAATGATAATGATAATTCTTATTTTCAAGAGTTGAAAATTTAAGACAAAAATTTTCATTATTAACTATAAAATGCTCTTGACCGTAGGATCATCATGAGGATGGTGATTGATCCGAAAGGTTAGTGTACAATCGCTTCTTTGTAGTAGATGAGTCTTGAGTCTACGATGTAGAGACATCAGAGCGAGAGTATAGATACTCATTAGAGAATGAGGGCACTGAGCGTGATCACCTCGAGCAGTCATAAGGAAGTCTACTTTCTCGTCGATGATTGACTCGAAGCTGCAGTGGTGTATCTAGTTCTTTGATCTGAGGTACATCGGCAGTTCACCTTGAGGATGTTATAGTTTGACTACACCATGACTCAGTCTCCTAGCCATTCGGAATCCTGAGGTGTATGTTGGCTATAGCATGTTCATTATAGGAATTGGATTGCACCAAAAGGAAATCTATCTACCTCGGTAGATGAGGAGCAGCCCTATGATGATCATGAGAATCAAGTCCATAAGCCCATGGCCATGGTAGAGTGAAATAATAGAAAGAGTTTCTATTAAGATTTTCACATCAGACTTAAATCGAATGATTAAATCATATGATAGAAATAAGGGTTTGACGAGTTCACCTTAACCCTAATTTGATCGAAGCTCAAAATAGAAGAACTTAATCACACAAATAGCTGCACCAAGAGGTTCATTTTTAGTTTTGATGGGTTGCCACCATATACTACTAGGTGTCACTGATGGATTTTGGGAGCAATTAGAATGATTTAGATGATTGATTATTCTAGTTGTCTGAATAAGAAAAGTTCTGATCCATCGGAAGGAGTTTCGATGATGTTAATGATAGAGATCACGACAAATTTCATTATCATATAGAACTGAACCTAACTGGATCATACAAATAAGTGTTTGAATTTGAATATCATCAATTAGACTAACCTAGTTTAATTGATTTGAATAAGATTCAATTAGATTCAAAGAAATCATGCTAGCACACGATTGAGCCTAACATTCTCCTTCATTATCATTAAAAGTTGTCTCAACTGAGCCAAATGAGTTTGTGCTCACTTAGGTACCTTTACTTGGTCTGACTAGAGCTTGTCCAGGTTAGAAAAGGATCGTCTTAATTTATGAGATAAATTTAAGATAACACCTACCATTTTTCGTCACCTGCTAATTCTTGTCCTTTGACTTTGGTCAAATGTTGACCTTTGACACTTAGACATCTGCCCATATGTCATGCACCTATTGGAGAGTAGATAGGGGCTTGTCCCCTTGCTAGAATTTGGAAAGAAGGGGGTGCACGCCTAGGGAGGCATGCGCCCATGGATAGGGATGCCTGGAGTCCCATACGGATGGGACTCCAGGTTGCTTCTTCGTTTCTACTTAGGTGGCCCATAACTATAGACTTTGATCAGTTTTAGATGCCATCTAAGGATGAATTAGAGGGGCTCTCATCTGATTAGATCAAATGATGTAATCCTACTAATCAGATTTAGATCTGATTGTACGAAGCAACATGATTGGCCACGATGATGTGGCACTACATGGCGCAGCAGGGTCTATATAAACCCTGTCTGCACCCAACTTTAATAGACTTCTCTCTTAGCCATGCCTCAAGGCTGCCCCTCTCCCTCCTCCATGCCATCCTCTAGTCCTCACTTTTCTCTCCATGCCCAAAGCAAGTTTGGCTCCAGTTTGGTGCGATCCAGGCAAGAAAAAACGCCACACCACACAAAAAGGAGGAGGGGATTTTTTTTTTTTTTTAAAATAAATTTAGCTCTCACTATTTTTCTCGGATCCCTACTGCCTCTGTAGAGATGCAAAAATCTCCATGATTAATGATTTCTAGTGGGTGGTGCGGTCTCACCAACTGACTCATCACCTCACCTAATAGTTATTGTGATGGGTTTAGCCAATGAGTGAACAACTCTTGTTCAATGATTCTTAATCATAGTGCACCCAAACTTGGTCTCTAATTCATGATATCTCTTCGTATCCAAAATATTGATCCTCTTTTAGTATATTCAGATCCACCATTTGCACAAACTGGATTTCTAATTGAGTCTCTCACCTATCCAAAATATTAAGCCCAACTCATCCTCCAGCCCATAGCATCTAATGCCTAATAGACATGGTTGCATCTTCCCGGTGCAACCACGGCACTGTATCCAGTCGAGAACAACAACCCGAGAAGGGCCGTACATCTACAATGGTGGAAGACTTCCAGACTTAATCTTTTCTTAGGGAGAATTGATTCAGGTCTCATTAACTAGACTTGTCATAGTCATAACAATTATGACTAACCTAGTGGCATGGGTTAGCTTGGATTATTGACCACCTCAGATCAGAATCGAGTCAATAGATATGGCCAGGTAAGTGAGATCGATAGAAGGGATATGCCATTAACTCATACAAGAATGCATTCAGGTCGAGTAGCTCCTAATTAAAAACCAATCGGTCGTATGTGCCAAACTTATTAGACACCAAATTGTTGAGCCAGAAGCATTGGGTTACCTACAATCCAGACTCTAACCTTCTGAGCCTATTAGGTCTTGCTTGTCGTGACTCAATCTTGACCCAGACTTAATCCTATTAGGCTGGTCAATTTAAGAATTTTTGATCCCATCTAACCAACTCTTGATTTGGTTTGATGAACCACTTAGACCTAATTGAGCTACCCAAGCCCGAACCCAATATTATGAATATGTCTTAGATCTGAAATTCTTAATTTTAGATCTAATTAATATTCCATAATCTTAATTCTTAATTAAGTAGGGTTCATAAACAAAATATGCACAATAAATCCTAGGGTTTTAGGATCTAGGATTTTGCAGAAAGTATATTTTGGGTTTTTGATTAAGGACGAACGTGTAGCACCCCTACACATCATAAGAACACCCCATCAGATGGGAGGAGTGGGCCTTTAAACCCTTCTTCATTCTTATGATCGGACGGCTAAGAGGAAAGCCTTAATCAGGAATATGCAATACTACAAAATAGTTTTAGATCTATATCATATTTCTCATATACAAATTAGATCTAATCATGGCATATTTTGCATACATCTCATGTATCAAATCATGCATATTTTCAGATCTAATTATCTCATATATAATATAAAAAATTAGATTTAAATTGATCTTAGTCAAAATAAACTCTAATATAGACACCTTGTAGAACTATTCTACAACTAGTCTAGACATGCATCAATCATATCTCATAGATGTTAAAATTAAATAATTTTATTTACTATTTTAGATATTAGTTATATTAATTATAATATCAAAAAATAGTAAATAAATAAATCTAAAATATAATTTAATCAAATTAAATTATAAACATGCAAGACTATTCAATAGAACTATTCTATTTTAGAACTAGTCATGCATATTTTCTAATCTTAAATTTAAATTATTTAATTTTAATTTTTCTAATTTCAGATCTAATAATATTTTATGTGATATTTGAAATTACTTATTTTTTAATTAAAATAAATTTAAAATCAGATCTAAATACTTTAGAATCTTGGCTCTGATACCAGTTGAAGGAAAATCCTGATTTTTCGAATCAGGTTCGTTCAGATCTGATCGGATCAAGAGATATATTTCAAAATTTTTCCTATGATCTAGATCAAATCTGAGATATTTCAGATCTAATTCTTATTATTCTAATTATAAAAATTAAATTTAGATAAATTAAATTAAATTTAATTTACCTTGATGTAGGGTAATCCTATTACCCATTGATGTTCCTGTAAGCAGCAGAAGGTTCTGGATCTAGCCATGCAAGTGCCTGGCCTCTATCAATATTCACTTAGGCTGGATATGGAGATCCTTTTCTTCTCTATCATGCCTTCAAAATTAGATCTGTATCTGATTTGGAGGATCTTCAAAACATCTTTCGAAGATCAGCAGCTGTCCTTTGCAGCAGTGCAGCTTTCTAACTTTCTATCACATTTCTCTCATCTGGATTGCACCAACTTGGATCCCAAACTACCTTGGGTGTGGAGAGGAGAGGAAGAATATGGACTTGGCATGGAGGAGGAGGAGAGAGGCAACCTTGGGGTGTGGGAATTTTCAGATACTCCTTGAGTTGGGCGTAGGGTCTTATTTATAGACTATGCGTGATCCAACTCCTCTTCTTCCCAACCAATCACAATCCTTTGTGAAATCAGATCTAAATTTGATTGGTGGGAATAGAGTCCCTTGGATTCCTCCTTAGATGGTGCCTAAGACCAATCAAACTTGGTTCTTAGCAGAAGTCTAATCGAAATCCAAAAAGGAGATGGAGTCCCTATCGAACAGGGACTCCTGGGCGCCTCCAACTTGGGCACACGCCAAGGGTGGCGTGCGCCCTCCTTCTTGTCAGGTTTTGGCAGGGTGAAAGCCCCACCAGCTCTCCAATAGTGCATGAATGTGGACAAAAGTCAAAGGTCAAGGTCCAACATTTGACCAGTCAAAGGTCAACTTTTGACCAAAGTCAGGAAGAGAGAAATAGCAGGTGACCAAAAATGGCAGGTATTGTCTTACAAAATAAGACAATCCTTTTCTGATCTGGATAAGCTTCAGTCAGACCAAGTAAAAGCCTCTGAGCACAAACTCCTTTGGCTTAGTTAGGACAACTTTTTATGATAGTAAAAGAAGAACATTAGGTTCAATCGAGTGCTAGCACGATTTCCTTGAATCTAATTGAATCTCATTCAGATCAATTGAACTGGATCAGTTTAATTGATGATCACTAGATTCAAATCCTTGTTTGTGTGACCTAGTTAGGTTTAGTTCTATATGGTAATTGGATATGTCATGATCTCTATCATCGACATCATCAAAACTCCTTTCGATGGATCAGAACTCTTCTGATTCGAACAGCTAGAATGATTGATCATCTAAATCATTCTAATTGCTCCCAAAATCCACCAATGACACCTAGCAGTATATGGTAGCAATCCATCAGAGCTGAATGTGAACCTCTTGGTGCAGCTACCTGTGTGATTAAGTTCTTCTATCTTGAGCCCCGATCAGATTAGGGTTAAGGTGAACTCATCAAACCCTAGTTTCTGTCATATGATGTAATCATTCGATTCAAGATCGATGTGAAAATCTAAATAGAAACTCTTTCTATTATTTCATTCTGCCATGGCCATGGGCTTTTGGACTTGATTCTCATGATCATCATAGGGCTGCTCCTCTACCACGGGTAGATAGATTCATCTTGATGCAATCCAGTTCCTACAATGAACATGCTATAACCAACATACACCTTAGGATTCCGAATGGCTAGGAGACCGAGTTATGGTGTAGTCAAACTATAACATCTTCAAGGTGAACTGCTGATGCACCTCAGATCAAAGAACCAGACACACCACTATAGCATCGAGTCAATCATTGATGAGAAGTTAGACTTCCTAATGATTACTCGAGGTGGTCACGCTCAGTGCCCTCATTCTCTAACGAGTACCTGTACTCTCACTTCGGTGTCTCCACATCGTAAACTCAAGACTCATCTACTAAAGAGAAGCGATTGTACACCAACCTTTTGGATCAATCACCATCCTCGTGATGATCCTATGGTCGGGAGCATTTTATGAGTTAATAATGATTATTCATGTCTTAAATTTTTAACTCTTGAAAATATGAATTATCATTACCATTAATTGAAAGGATGTATCACAGACACTAAATACACATATGTGATAGAAAATAACCCATTTTATTGATTATAGTCAAAATTACAATTTTGCTCCTAAAAGTGTATTATAAGTATCAGCCAATTTTGGCTTCTAGGGCACATATATCTAACAAGAAGAACTAAGGATATGTTGTTGATCTTTGGTAATGGAGAACTCCAAGTCCAGGGGTATACGACTCAGATTTTATTTCGAATGTAGATGATCGAAAGTCAACATCAGGGAGTCTATTTGTGTGCAATGGTGGAGCTGTCAGTTGAAAATGTTTCAAGCAGACAGTGATAGTAGATTCTACCATGGAAGCAGAATACATTGCTGCATCAAAGCTGCAAAGAAGGCATTCTGTTATGAGTAGATTAATTTACGAGAATTTAGCTGGAGATCGAAGTGATGCCTCAGATGTCATTCCTCCTATACTACGATAACAATGACGCCATACGCCCTTGCTAAGGAGCTGAGGTCTCAATCAAAAATTCAAGCACATCGAGCGGTCGATACCACTCATCTGCGATTACCTCAAGAAGGGTTACATCGAGGTCAAGAGAGTCAACTCCATCGATAATGCGGCGGATTGCTTATAAGCCGTTGGAATCAGTAGAAGATCGAAGCCCACCTTGAGAAGATAGGACATAGATTTGTAGCCAATTGGCTTTAGGTTCAAGTGGATGGTTGTTAGGTATGTGTGCCATAGAAGTCCAGAATAGGCTTGACAACTTGTAATGCACTTCTAGGGACAAAATTTAAAAATTTTAACTATAAATATAACTGAATTATTTTCTATCACAAATATGTATTTGTGTTTGTGATATATCCTTTGAGTTAATGATAATATAATTCATATACTTTTAAGAGTTGAAAATTTAAGATATGAACTTTAATTTATTACTCATAAAATTTGCTCTGACGTAGGATCGTCATGAGGATGGTGATTGCTTGAAAGGTTGATATCAATTGCTTCTTTAAAGTAGATTGAGTCTTGAGTCTATACGGTGTAGATGAATAAAGCGAGAGTATAGGTTAATCTTAGAGAACGAGCACTAAGCGTGACCACCTTCGAGCAGTCATAAGGAAGTCTAACTTCTCATCGATGACTGAGTCGAAGCTGCAGTGTGTGTCTGATTCTTTTGACCAGAGGTGCATTGGCAGTTCACAGTTGAAGAGTGTTATAGTTTGACTACACCATGACTCAGTCTCCTAGCCATTCAGAATGCTGAGGTGTATGTTGGCTATAACATCTTCATTTGTAGGAATTTAGATTGCACAGAGACAAATCTATCTACCTCGTAGAGAGGAGCAAGCCCTATGATTGATCAGTGAGAAATCCAAGTCCAATAAGTACATGGCCATGGCAGAGTGTGAAATAATAGAAGAGTTTTCTATTAAGAATTTTTACATCGGACTTGAATTGAATGATTAAATAATGATTAGAAATTAGGTTTGTCGAGTTCACCTTAACCCTTAATCTGATCGGGGTCTCAAGGTAGAAGAACTTAATTACACAAGTAGTGCACGGAGAGGTTATATTTTCATTTTGATGGGTTTGCCACCATCTATACACTAGGGTGTCACTGGTGGATTTTTGGGAAGCATATTAGAATGATTTAGATGATCGATCATTCAGTTGTCTGAATCAGAAGGTTCTGATCCATCGAAAGAAGTTTTTGATGATGTGATGATGAAGATCATGACATATCTCATTACCATACAAAATTGAACTAACTAGATCACACAAATAGCTTTAGATTTGGATTCATCAATTGGACTACCCAGTTCAATTGATTTGAATTAGATACATTAGGTTAAAGGAAAATCGTGCTAGCACAGATTGAACCTAACGTTCTCCTTTTTACTATCATTAAAAGTTATCTCGACTAAGCCAAATATGTTTGTGCTCACTCAAGTACCTTTACATGGTCTTATTTGGAGCTTGTCTAGGTTAGAAAATGTTGTGTCTTAATTTATGAGATAAATTTGAGATAACTACCTACCATTTCCATCACCTGCTAATTCTTATCCTTTGACTTTGGTCAAATATTGATCTTTAACCCTTGAACATCTGCCCATATGTCATGCACTTATTGAGAGAGCAGATAGGAGCATGTCCTCTATTAGATTTTGGAAAGGAAGGGGCACAATGCCTAGGATGGCGTTGCGCCTATGGATAGGGATGCAGGAGTCCATGCGGATGGGACTCTAGGTTGCTTCTTAGATTCTACTTAGGTGACCCTTACCTATTACACTTTGACCAATCTTAGCTCCCATCTAAGGATGAATTTGTAGGGCCCTCATCGATTGGATCAGGTGATGTCATCCACCAATCAAATTTAGATCTGATTGCACGAGCAACGCGATTGCCAGAATGTTGTGGCACTGCATGGCGCAGTAGGTTCTATAAATAACCCTATTTGCGCCCAACCCTATTTTCTCTTAGCCATACCCTAAGACTACTCCTCTTCTACTCCATGCCATCTTCTGATCCTCTCCTCCTCTCCATGCCCAAGGAAAGTTGGGCTTCAGTTTGGTGCAATCCAGGCAAAGAAAAGGTTGACGAGAAAGGAAGATTGCAGCACTGTGTAGAGACAACTACTGACCTTCAGAAGGAGTTTTTGAAGATCCTCACAAATCAGATCTGAATCTAAATTTTAGAGAAGTGATAAGAGAGAGATCTTTAGATCCAACTTAAGTAGTTACTGGTAAGGTCAGGGGCTTGCATGGCTAGATCTAGAACCTCAGGCGATCAGCAGGATCACTCAAAGAGTAATTAGATTACCCCATCAAGGTATAAATTAAATTAGATTTAATTTATTTTTATTTTTATTTGTTAGATCTATAAAATTAGATTTAAAACATCTCAACACTGATCTAGATAAGAGCTAGATAAATTTTTTAATTTTCCTCTCGATACGATCAGATCTGAACGAACCTAATCTGGAAAATCAGGATTTCCCTTCATAGAGAAATCATAGGTTCCTTCAGGTCCATGCTAAAGATCAGGAGCTTTGACACACATAGTATCAAGGTGCTTATGATGTGAAGGATGATTGGTGTTCGAACGTATCAATGGTATACAATTTGGTATCAGAGCTAGTGATGCCTTGGAACGTTATGAGGAGAAATCCTGATTTCTAGTTCAGGTTCGTTCAGATTTGATTGGATCAAGAGAGATATTTCAAAAAATTTTCTCATATATCCAGATCAGATTTGAGATATTTAGATCTAATTTATTAATCTCATAAATAAAATAAAAATAATTAAATCTAAATTTAATTTATACCTTGATGTTGGGTAATCAGATTTCCCTTTGATGATCCTGCTGATTGTCTGAGATTCTGGATCTAGCCATGCAAGTGCTTGGCCTCTACCAGTATCAACTTGGATTGAGATTTAGAGATCTTCTCCTTCTTTATCACCTCTCCAAAAATCAAATTTGGATCTGATTTGGAGGATCTTCAATACTTCTTTCGAAGATCTGCAGCAGTGCTGCCTCTTCTTTCTCGTCA